>BMAO01012250.1:0-20785 GCA_019973975.1 Trichonephila clavata
TACACAAACTTCAATTGTATATTAATATTGCATGCTAAATTTAATGTAAAAACTCTGATCCCATGTATTAATTGCTGATCAAATTACTAATGTTTGTGTTACTGATGTTAATTCAAAAGTAATTTAACTCCTGAAGATTATCTTCCTTACTTTTTGATTAATATCTAACTTATATATATATATATAATATATTTACATTGGAGTATTCCCTCTTATGCAAGCAATGCTCAGTATATTTTGGAGATATTTTTCTCAATTTAAACTAAACTTGGTGGTGCAACAGCCCATGAGGGTCAAGGCTTACTGTGCTCCTCAGTTTTCGTGACCTTGGGCGCTGAGGTGCATGAGCAGATGTTCCAGTCCGGTCGTCAGTCTAACGCGAAACCCCAGTGCTTAGTTCCAATCAAGCTTGTATTAATTAATCGACCCCACTGAAGATATGAAAGGTTTTTTTTTTCCAATTAACTTCTTCTTCAACTCCCAAATTGTTATTGAATTCTGTTTCTTTCCATAACATAAAACAGGCATTCACCATTACAAATGGAATTGGATTGTTAATAATTCAGTGCATTATTTTAGCAATGATGTAAATAAAAGCCTGTCAAACTACGTGCACTCATACAGCTTAGTAAAATTTCGTTACTAAAGGGAACTTGCTATTCGTTCATTGTTCCTGTGTAAACACTTTCTAAATATGACGCAAGAAATTTTTCTAGATTACTGCTGTATCGTGCAGAACATTATTACAAGTGCGATTGTTCAGTACATCTACCTAAAATAGAACTAAGAGCATTTTTATATTCATTTAAACATTCTTAAATTAGGCTTGAATCTTCTCAAAAGAATAAGAAAGCATATACTCTCTGTAAGTAATAAAATGAAAAATCCAATCATGTTAGTTACATTCTGAAAGGAAAAAATATCATTTTATTATTTTTGAGAGATTTATTTTATGTACTTCTTCTGCCTTGAAGGTATTTTTTCAAAAAAATATCTATAAGGTTAGCAGGTCTATATGTTTGAGGGTAAAAACGACCACTGAAATCGAGTGGTCATGGTGAAAAGTTGTCAAGTCCTATTGCTTTAAGACGCGTTGTGTAGAGGAAATGAAAGTGTGGAGGGTCAAGACATATACATGGATGGGATTCAAAAAATATCTTCATAAACACTCAGACTTTTAATTCCTTTCATTAAATTTATATCTTGGTACTTTTGTCTACGTTTTCTTAAGAATGTAACTCTCAGGAAAAAAAATTGTGTTCGCGATTTCATGTTAAATCTATCGAAGTCTAAGTCCACATGTTGGTGTGGTGAAAATTTTAAAAAAGTGAGATGTCACCTTAAATGTTATTTCTCGTCACTTAAGTTCAAATTTGCGTGGTCCATCACCAATAACCCTCTCGTTGCCTTAGAGCAGTGGTCTTCAAACTGTGTTACACGGTACCCTGGTTTCCACGAGTCACAATAAAATAAATCGAGAAAAAATAAATATGTATACAAAATATGATTCACGCTCTTCATGAAGTTTGTATAGTTACAAGTATCTAGCATATCCTCCCTATTAATTTAAACTGAAAATTGTATTTATATATAATAACTTCATTTTTCAACAATTTTTAAGCTTTAATTATAATATAATAAAAGATAGTATTAAAACGTTTTATCTTTATATAGGCACTTTCTACAAGATTGTGAATATTCTATTGGCTTACTATCTCTCTTGGGTTCTATAAGATAATTTTATACTCGTTAATCAGCACATGTCTTGCAAAACTAAATTGTTTTAAAATGGAAGGTGCTCCTTTTTCAATTCCTACTATTAGCTCACTCTCTCAATATTTATCTTGTTCAAGTTTTTAATCGTTAATAAAATGCATTTTAAAGCACTCACTTGAGCTGAAATATTATATACACACTTATTTTGGATGACAATACAGTAATTTAATTATAATTAATAAAAATTGATTAAACTAATTATTCAAGAATTAAAAATGCAGCCACGTTGGCATCATTTTTGGCGACTTAGGGACCATTTTGACGTGTCAAAACTTGAAAAGGTTTTTTTCTCACATTTTAAAGCTCTCATTTGAGCTGAAATTTTCTATACACTATTGTTTTGGGTAACAATACGATAATTTAATTATAATTAATTAAAATTATTGAATGAAATTAATTATTTAAAGAATTACAGAGACAGCCACGTTGGCTTCATTTTTAGCGACTTAGGTCAAAACTTTAAAAGATTTTTTTCTTCTCACGTTTCGAAGCTGAACTGAAATTTTATATACACGATTGTTTTGGATGACAATGCGATACTTAAATGATAATTAATATAAATTAATTGCCACTTAATGTTGTGATTCTGTCATATGTATATACATATTTATATTAATTGTAACTCTTTTCTAAAAAGTAACTAAAATAAATTTTTTTTTTTTGATCTAAGTAGGAATGACTTAAATTTTTTTTTTTATATTACATGTTTCATTTTGGAAAACAATATCTTTAATGAAGGAAAGGGAACAACTTATCAACATAGTTGATATTAAAATCTAAATTTAAGCAAGAACAGCTTCTAATTTTATTTACAAATTCATGCAAAATACACGGGATGTCTCACAAAAGTATAAACATTTAAATGCCATCCAGAACAATGTGTTTAAGTGAAATATGTTTCTCAACGTAAGTCGCTACAAAAACTAAGTATAAAAATAAATTAAACTCAGAATATGTAATGTCATTGCATTTACTCTCAATAGACCTAGGCTTCGACAGTTTGTGTGAAAAAAAGCAAGCACATATCTCAGTTACTAAACATAATGCATGGATAGGTGACACTTAAATCACAAATTAATATTATTAATGAGGAAATTATATTTTAAAGAATTAGAGATTAGAATTTAATAATAATGAAATATTGAGGAATTTTTAATTGCATTTACATAAAGTGCTATAACATGTTGATCTACTTTAAGTATTATTTTAAGATATATTAATCGAAGTATGTGTTTGGAATGAGGTTCTACGAAAACACTTTCTAGTTCTAGGGGTTCCACGAAAGTATTTACAAGTGCTTGGGGTTCCGTGAGTTGAAAAGTTAGACCACTGCCTTAGAGAGTAGTGATGTTCATGGAAATAAATAACTAAAAGGCAATTTAAATAATTTCAGAACGATTTAAATATATTTTCTAAGCCTTTTTAGGCATTTATGTTATGTATATTTGTACTATGTTTTAATGGAGAAAGTTTAGCATTTATAAATATCTGTTTTATTGTTGAATCCACTACATTTCATGTATTTGAATACAAGACGAAAAAATCATAATTTAAAAGTTTATTGTAATCGTTTGTAAATTATGGTTTCATTTAGTAATGGATAAATTTAAGCGCACCAGGGTTTGATGGTCTCTCAAAAAAAAATACACGTTCAATCTTTTCCAAAGTAGCTTATTTATCCATTGGAAACATAACACGTATCTCAAATCCATTAAGAAATTTTTTTTCCACAGAAGGAATGAATGGTTGATATTCTTTTTCATGGCGCCATCTGCTGGAATATATTCTAGTTATAAAGTAAGGTTTACTTTTGAAATCAAAAGTGACCATTTTTAAAACCACTGATAGTTTGAATTTATTTATTCACTTTTATACTTATTTTATTTGTATCAATCAAAATTTCCTTCCAGAACATCACAATCAAAGAACATTACTGTCTTCCATATTAATTATGTCGTAGTTTGAATGCTGTCAACCAGGTCTGTGACACTAAAAAAATTAATTTTCTATTTATATATTATTTTGCTATAATCATGAAATAACCAATATCTCTATCAGTTGAGTTAATTTTACATTAAGTAGGAAAAAGAGTGGCATCTCTGTTTCTTAATCACATTTAATTTTTTCACCCGGTTTGTCATAATCATAAGCTGGCTAAGGTTGCGAGTCGTGTAATATGTACTGTTTTTCCATTCAAAATCAACTGACATGTGTTGGTAACCCACCTTCAGTTACAGAAATTGAAAGAAACTTAAAAATTTTAAACAAGATGATAATTTTGAAAGAAAAAAATTAAAATATAATGAAAATAAAGTGAAAAAATAAATGAGGCTATAATTCTTTACGATTTCTAGTTAGAACAATTCTTTTTTTTTTTTTACCTTTCAGATAAATAAAAAAAAAAATTTTCTTCTTGGATAATAATGTCAAAGATGTTTCTCAGCTTCCTAGGTACGTCTTATGGCATGGGCCAACTGGGCCCGCGCCCAAGGCATCGACTCGTTCCCGACTCAAATTTAATAAGAAAATGATTCGAATAATTTCAACGGACAAATGTCCGAAAAACTGGGAATTTTGGACGATATGTCAACAGGCTACATGTGATGACCGTCGTCCATGTATAGCAAGGGTGTCAAACTCAAAGGTTAACTTGGGCCAAACAAACAAGGTTTTAACTTCAGGTGGGTCCCCCAAAAAATTCAATATTCATAGAAAGATAAGTTTATTTCGAATGATACATTAAAAAAATACAAATAAAAGAAGATGAAAAATTAATGTTTACGCGCGTTCTGACACTTGACATCTCTTCTCTGCTACTATCTTTCATATTTCGGGGGAAAATTTGATATTTTAGTATATACTGGCCGGGCCGCAAAAATGTTCGTTGTGGGTCGCATCCGACCCGCGATCCACGAGTTTGGCACCCCTGATGTATTAGCCTCGCCTTATCACTATACTCCATAATTACTCCTTCAATCAAAAGGTGGCAATCGGTCGACCCGGTTAGTGACCGGTAAGTCATGTACATTTATTTGTTTCGGGTTGTTTGTACGAGTATTTGACAATGGTATGTTATATACTGTCTACTTTTAAGAGTCATATAGGAGCCTACATCTGTATAGGCGCCCATGGTCTACATTAGCGTAGGGGCCCAGGGGCCCTGCCGGCCTCCTTTCTCTTTCATTTTTTCTTAAAGGACAATTATATTATAAGGAAATAATATGTTTATTTTATTTATATTCGATTTTTTTATTTTATGCATATTATTTTGATATTTTTTTTCTGAAATTATTCAAGTAAATTACAGCAAAGTGGATACATTGATTCATTCATTTTAGTCCTTTGATTGAATTTAAGCAGTTTAGTGTACTTATACTGAGAGAGTCAGCGATATTCATAGAAAATTCAATTAAACATAATATAGATCTAATAACATGATTGATAAGAGAACTCTATAGCCAAAGACTAGCGAAATCAAGTTCGATTTATATCAAAAAAATCTAGTGATCATTGACTATTTAAATCGCAACTTTTGAGGAAAACAAATATATTCTCAAATTTCAAAATGTTTAGAATATTTTGTGAGACCAAGCCGGAGTAAAGCAAATAAATAAATTAAAAAAAATATATATGAAAAATTTAAGATTATTTCATATGTTTCTGTATGCAACGACCGAAACAGCGTGTTCATGTATGTGTGATGACAATGTTTTTTGGATGTTAGCCTATATATATATATATATATATATATATATATAAAGGAAACGGCAAAAGTCAAAAAGTTGATTTATAAAGGGTATAATTGGCTTTCGAAGAGATATTATATATAATTTTTCTTGAGTTTTTCCAGTAATATGTATGAAATATGTGCTTATGTTAACGAATAAACAAATATTAGTTACAAAATTGGCAATTTTATAAAATAAACCCATCTTTTTGACTAATATTTTAACAGCGACACTTACTCTGTGATTGACCGGATACGAGGGTCACTCTGAAATTTTTGAGATACTCCAAGGTTTTTAAAGTTGTACTTATAAAATTTTAGGAGTGTTCAAAGTAATCTCCTCCAACATCAATGCGCTTCTGTAGACGAATTTTCCACAGATTAAATGCCTCAAACCATTCATTTCTTGGAAGTGTTGAAAAAATGCATTTATAGCCACATCAATCTCTTCTTCTGAATGAAAACAACGTCCTCGTAAGTTCTTTTTTAGATTAAGAGGTAACCAAAAATCCACATAGCTAGATCCGGAGAATAAGGTGGACGTTCTATCAATTTAATTTACATTTGTTTAAGAAAACTCAATTTTTAATCTGGCTGTATGGTAAGATGCATTGACATGGGGAAGCATTAGTCCCCTACCATTAACTTCTTGGAGAATTTCCGGAAGACATTCAGTGGTATACCAGTTTACTGTTGCTGTCTTCGGTCCTTCCAGTTTGATGGCTTTGATCATTTCCGTACTTCTGAAGAAAATGGCAAACATTAATTTTTTCATTGCTCGTTGTCTTTTCACCATTGTTGGTGTGGGATTATCTTCAAAGATCCATACTTTGCTTTCTTGACGTGTTGGAAGGTCAAAAAACGGTATGTACGTTCATCATCCGTTACAATTTTAGAAATGATGCAGTTGTTACCACCATCATTTAGCAATTTAAGTGTTTCCTTAATGATTCCGACACGCTCCTCTTTTTTAGTGCTCAGTTATATTATGGGGAACCCAACGGCAAATTACTTTTTTCATGCGTAAATCTTCATGAATAATTTTGTGTATGGCTGCGAATCCAATGTTAAGTTCCTTCTGTATCATTTGGTAGGAACAGAGCGATTATCATTCATTAACACTTTTCGTATGGTAGGCACATTACCTAGGATTACTCGCGACCGCGAACTTCCTGTGTTTTCTTCATCCTGAAGAGAATTGAAATCACTGCAAAATCTTTAATCCATCTGAATACAGTAGAACGACATGGAGATTCATCACAAAATACTAATTGCAGCCGTTGAAAGCATTCTTCTTGATTTAATCCAGCTTTAAAATCATATCACGATAATGTTCTTGCGTCAACTCCATTTTCACTTCTGTCTAAAATTTATTCTACGATAAACAATTTGAAGTAAGTCAGTAAAAAGTTGTCTTCTGTGTTAAAATACTTTATATTTTCAAATTAAATCGTTAATTTTTTTTGTAACTTCTCGTCTGCGTGTATCTCAGGAAATTTCAGAATCACCCTCCTATATATATTCGTCCTCGCTCGATTTCCGAGACACACTTAAGGCCTTATCACACGTACACGTTTGGTGCAATTTTTGGTCGAATTCGTGCAATTTTTACTCCGTTGCCATAGCGATGTCTTCCGGACAACTTTTTGCCAGTGAGCTGAGAAAGTTGCTCTAATGAAAGTTGCTTGAAATTCCAGCCAATGGGTTCTTCGGCGCCCTACGTCATAAACAAGATGGCGGTAACGGTGGTAGCTTCGCATCAAACGCATCAGTTGTGGCGTATAATTTTTAATGGTGTACAATATTTTAACGGAGTTAATATTTTGAACAGAATGATGCTCCATTTCTGTTTACCCTCATAAACAAAAGCGCGAGCGAGATCAAGAAATAATATTGGATGATCGTTTTCGAAGCAGAAAAATCAGCGAGTAATGTTTCAATGTGGAGACGGGGCGCCAAAGTTGACTGGCTAAGCGAGTAGATTAAATTTACTAAAAGTCTTGTATAAAATAGGGGAAAGGAGGCATTGTAAATAGAATTATCTTTTAGAATTCGCATATGATATAATGCGAAACTTTTTGGATAGGGAAATCCCCGCACATTAATACGACATCCTTTCATCATTTGATTATGAATCAAAATTTGAAGGATAAATACTCCTCCTCCCCTTCTTATAGAACATATTGTAATCCTAGAATGATACGAATTCAATGAAAAGAAAGTATCAAATTGAAGGAATTTTATTGTCCTCTCTATTCAGAATTCCTTATAAAAGCTTGCATAGTAGTCCCGTGGCTACCATTTAAGCTTTCATAAGGATTCCTCGGTAATATGATATCCTGGTGCAACAGATGATAATGGGGGTCCTCTCTTTGTTGTTTCGCCCAGCCCTAGCTATTGCCCACCCTTCCTAGAATGGTTGATCGCTTTCTTAATAATTAAAGTACTTGGATTTTAAAGGAACTAAACTACACTTCAAAAAACACTTTAATTCCTTAAAAGTATCCTTTAAAGGAATTAAAATTTTCCCCAATAAATATCTCACTGACGTGCCCCATTATTTTTGGCTCCTCTTAAATAATTAAAAAAAAATGAAAAATATTATTTCTTTACTTTATTATAATTCTTTGTTTCTAATGGAATAAATAATTTCTTGGCCTGAAAAATGAAAATGTAAATATCGTTATCGAAGTTTAATTTACTCAGTTTTTAAATCCTAAATTTCCAATATAAAAATTCAGTACATTTCTTTCTCTTTATTTGGGGCCTTGATTACCACTAGCGTAGCAAGTTCTGAAGAAGCCCTGTATAAAAATTCCTTCAAGGACCCATTTTAACCCTGTTAGTTGAACTGTAGTTACACATGTTGGGGCCCCTGAAGCTTGGGGACCCCGTATCATTGATACGGTGGTAGCAACGCCCCTGTTGATTACCCCAGTAGTAGTTACCGCCTTGATATGCGGATATATATTTCAACTATCTCGGATACTAATTTTATCCATTCATTAAGAAAAGCAATTGATTGATTCCATTTTTAGTTTAATCAGATTAGGAGGGCGTATATATATGCAAACATTCCTAGTATTTTTTGGATATGAATAGTTGCTCAGGACTTTGATTTAAAAAAAAAAAGCTTTCCAGAATAATAAAAGAGGGCTATCAAAAGAAATATGTTGATGGGATTTAATTATTTCATTTTTTTCGTAAAATATTTCAAGCTGAACATATGGGTATTTTACTAGTTTTTCCCTCCTTACAAAATTATACGGCTTGCTCGGTCTCAAATAAGTTATTGTTATATGAATTAAAACAACAACAATAATAATAATTTGAAGGTAAGTTTTTGTGACAAATGAAATTTAAATAATCTGTGAGTAATTCTGTATTCTAATATTATTGACATTTATTTTTTATATTTTTGTATGGATTTCAAGGATATAATTATGTGAAGTATTTTCTGAATTCTACGTATTTTACTACTCTTAGCGCGTTTATCAAAAGCATAATGTGTTTACATTTTATATGTGTATATATATATATAGATGTTACAATACATATAGTCAAAATATTATATGTTAGTTACTTTATAAATATTATCCATTAGTATATTTTATTACTTTTAATAGAAATTTACGAAAATAGTTTGGCTAGTGTACCACTCTGAAGAAAAAATATTTAATTTTCCACCTAGAAATTGTCTTTTGAATTTCAAGAAATTGAGTATTTATCACAGAATATGGTAGAAAAAGTTAAATGACTGTAGGATATAGATCCAACAAAATTTGGTTCTTTTTAAAGGTATCTGCCTACGTTTCTGATCGATGTTTGACTGAAATTCAAAATGATTTTTTATACTTTCCATTTTGCTTAGGGGGAAGGGGAAAAAAAGAAGGAAAAAAATCGAGCTGCCAGAAAGGAAAAATTAGATAAAATAAAAAAAAAGATGAAGGTCTATGCAATAAAAGGGAGTTTTAAATATCTGATATTAAGCATCATTTTAGTAAAATAAGAATCAAAATTTTTATGAAGATAGTATTCTTTTCTCAAGTAAGTGAGTGAGTGAATATTAACGTCGCACGGTTCAGCTACACATTTGTCTAAGTTATGTTAGTTAAAACATGATATCTCTTTCTCTCAAAAACTTATGAATATATTTCTTTCATATTTTGTCTACATTATTTAAAGTATGACAAAGACAATGAACTAAGGATTTAGCTCTAACACCAATAGTTTATTTTTATTTTTAAGTTTATTGTTATAAACACCATGCATTTTATATAATTTTCTATAAGAAAATATGCAATGAGCCGGTTTTTTTTTTTGGTAATTTTGAATATATTTTAGATTTTAGTACATTGCCTTTATAACTATGTTAAGTATGTAGGTAAGAAAATAATTTAAATATATATATATATGGCTTTGAATTCCATGTAGAATATTTTGAAATTCGTATAATTTTCTGCTAATTTTACCAAAAATACCTCCTTTTAATCATTTAAAATCATTTTGTTTTCTCTTTTTATTAATTTAATTCATATTTATTAACAAAATAACATAAAATTACTTATAGTATGGCATTTTAGAAAACTTGACTCCAAATGTAGGCGACCTTAACGAATTAAATTTAGTGTTATTTATTGAATATAGATGTCGCCCCTGTACTGGTAAGTCAAATGAAATAGTGTTTTCAGCACTAGGATAATGTTTGAAATTTTGAGACAAATTTTAAGACCATCACAGATTGTGAACTTTATTTTGCTTTTTGTTTATTTTAAAAAGAAATATAAAAAACTTTTTGAAATGGCAAATAATAGATAAGCAGTTTCATAAGATTCATTATACAAAAGTACAGCACAGATATTGAAAAAATGTAAAAAAAATGATAAAAATGGTTGCATAAATAAAATTAGTGGATTCGGCACTTCATGTTGATTACGAGTATAATCATAAAAAATTCAGATAAAAGTTCTTTTGTGTCTGATTCTTGTTCTATCATAAATTTAAAGTTAACCAGAAGCAGCTCCTTACATTTTTTAATTTCCGGTTCCAAAATTGGATGTTTAATTTAAAGCCAAGAAAACTATAAAATTAAATCAATTTTGAGGTTCAGAAAATTAAAAAAAATTTAAAAATATGATAAATTAATCATAGACAAAAAAATCTCAAGTATTGTAAACCCTGTGATGAACACAGATAGAGTGTTTTACAGTAAAAATAATTATTATGTATTTAAAAAAAGATTAAAAAATAAAATTAAGATTTTTTGAATTTGTGCAGGCTTAGCTTGTTTGAAATACATTAAAATGTATGGATATGATGCTTTTAAAATATCTTACAGATTTCAGTTATTACTACAATCCTAATATTTCTTTTGCAAAAACCTTATAAAGTTAAATATTTATGAATATGTTTTTTTTTGTTAGACCGGTTTGAGCATTACCCCCTGCCCACCTATTGCTCAAATACTCATTGTTCAAACTGTAAAACTTTAAATTTCATGTATTATGTAGTTCAATTTGCTTACTCTTTTTTTCGCAAAATTCGTTCTTGGCATCCCTCTTCAGTTCAATTCATCACTGAAAAGACTGCATTCAGATCTAAACACTATCATTGATATAAAGTCCTCTATTATTTTTGACTTCTTCTGTTGCAGCATCCCTGGAAACTTTCATTTAGTTTCCGACTGATTGTTAATATACAGTCTTCGGTACATGAGACAAGGTAGGCACTTTCTTCTTCATTTCAGGCAGGATTCCAGTGATAGACAATCGGACTGGCGATAATCTATATTTTCTGCGATAAAAGGTTTGAAACAAATATTAAAAAATAGTAAGTCTTTATATTTAATTCCTAAATAATTTTAATTAATTTTTTTCTTTTTTAACCTTACTCGAAATTTTTTTAAATAATTTAGTTCACAAATTTCAAATGGTTTATTTTCTTCATAAAGGTCTACAGTTATGTTAATGTATGCAAGTGTTGGGATTTACCGATTATTACTTTTTTTTTTTTTTTTTAAAAAAAAGAGGAATAAAAGTAAACATTTTATTACATTAAAAAGTAATTGTTTAAAAGTTCAGTATACAGTATTACTTATAGGCAGGGGGAAGCTGACATCCCTCCCCTTAGTCATATCACTCATATATAGTTACATGAATCTATAACGAAAACATAGTTGAAATTTGTTCTTATATGCAGCTATACATTGCTTTTTTCAAAATTTCAAGAATAATTTAAATCTTGTTTGAAGAAGCGTGATTTATGGGTTTTTATGAATTTTTAATCCTATAGGAAGACATCTTAAACTATCAATCAAGATTGTCTCCATAATGTATTATTATCTCAGACTGATTTTTTCCCTCCTTCCCAATATAATTTCATATTTTATTTTCACTGAGAAAAATATATGAATATATTCTACAACATCACTTATTTCAGTTTCAATCAGTTTTGTAAAACTATGGATAATATATTCCGAATTCGTTTCCTACATTTTAATGCAAGAAATTTAAAAGTCAGTTTTGTGCAAAATTGAAAAAAATTACATTTTGGCGGAGGGAAGGGGTAATGTTTCTAGGGTTGATGACTACATTTAAGGAATGGGTATGTTTCACAGCCATAAAAAGTTCTACAAGTGTAAAAGAATTTTCTATCGGAAGGAGTGACCTGGGTTTGATTTTCGTCAAGGACGTCTTAAGGTTTCTTGAGGCTCTGGGCCCATACACAAATATGGGCATCACCTAAGACTCTTAAAAGTAGACAGTACACAGCATACGTTGTCAAATACTCGGTACTTTCCCTGTATGGAGCTATTCGGTCGATATGAGCAATTCTTGGCAACAGGGACGTCTTAAGACTCTTTGAGGCCCTGGGGCCAGAGAAATTTTGAGGTTTTCTGACGCTCTGGGCTCCTATACAAAGTAAGCCAAACCTCAGATCTTTAAAAGTAGGCGGTATACAGCATGCATTTTGTCAAATATTCGTTCAAACGGTCATTTGAAACTAATAAATGCGCACGACTCACAATCTAAAAGACCTAGGCACAAACCGGCTCGACCAATAGGCCCATTTCGTCTAAACTAGTTAAATGATTGCTTATGGTATTACGCCTAAACAAGGACAACGGTCATCACATAAACACCACTTTCCACTTAATTGTCTTACAACTTTTGCCAATTGACTTGCAGTTTGGAATTTCCTGTTTTTCGGAGAATATGTACGGGAATAATATTTGACACACATTATAAAATTAACAGGATCATGATCTTATTAAAACAGAGTCGAGAACAAAACGAGGCCCTGGGCCCAGTTGGCTCATGTTTGGCATGGATGTTGATGACTTCCAAACCCAAACAATGTGTAAGTGGGACATTTATTCAGAATTTTGATAATAATATACGGACCTTCCTGATGCTGCTGCAACGATGGAATAAATTCACGACATTTTGTTGGGTTGTTAAACCAAAAATGATCTCTTTCTTTGAAGCTATGTTTTGCAGCACTTGTATCACATAAACAGAGACGACTAAGACTTCTGTAAACCCTAGGCCTCTACGCAAAAATACCCCTCCCCTTATAACCTCAAGTAGACAGCATATAGTATACGTTGTCAAATATTCGTACAAATAATAACTCGAAGCAAATAGATGTTCATCACTTACAATCGCACAAACCGGCTCACCGACTGCTGCTTCGGACTGAGTGAGTAATGATGGAGTATGGTGGTAAACCTAGACCTGTGCGTGGACAATGTTCCTCACATGTGGCCAGTTGATATATCGTCCGAAATTCTCAGTTTCTCGGAGAATACAACCAGAAATAACATTTGACTGTTGAAACTATTCGAATTATGATCATATTAAGGCTGAGTCCAGAATGAGACGAGGCCCCCATTGCGGCCGAGACCCTGGTCCCGGGCCCAGTTACTCCATGCCTTAAGGTGTCCCTGGTTTCATTCTTTCTGAAACCAGTGTTTTTATGTTCATAAATGAATCCGCTATAGCCTTCAAATGGAAACCTAAAAGATCAAGTAGAATCTACAAAGGTTCTTGCCGTTTTCGTACGATTCTACAAGATGGAATTCTAATCAAAATAATGAGTAAATTTGACAATGTGAAATCTAATCTATATAATTTTAAGGAGACTAATTGATAGTGGATTAAAGACTTTTTTTTAGATTCAACGATCTTAATAGGATAAATTGGAAAAAGAAAAAATGAATACATAAAATTTGAAGATAATATTCATTATTATCGAAAATTTGATTTATTGACAAATGCTTTTCATTATGTAAAACATTCAAAAGAAGTAAACAGGAGTTTTTAGTTTGAAAAAACTTCATTTTTTTATGAATAATATAGAAAACAGTTTTTAACCGTGAAAAATTAAGGAGATAAAATTTATAGGTTCATTTCTGTTTAGCAATTTTGCAACAGATTACAGGCTTATATTTTTAGACATCTTTCCATTCTTAATTATTCTGACTCTTTCCTTCATAAATGCGTATATAAAAATATAATACATTAATTATATGCTAATTTATATAAAGTCATGCAATAATAGGCTTAGATACAAAATAATACATTAAATAATGATTTTGTCTGAAATTATTTAATAGAAACGTGACCTTTTTCACTGAGAACAAGACTATGATTTGAATTTTTCTTTCTGTTCAAAATGACATATTCCTTGAAATTTTCAAAAAAGAATCTATAAATTCCCAACTAGGAAGCACTGCTACATGGTTAATTTTTTCAGTTTAATATTCGAAAGAAAATCTTAAGGGGAAAACTTAAGGAATGATCCACAAGTTCGCTGTAAGGCTGGGGTTCTTAACTTTATTTCCCGTCTGGGCACATCGGACACATAAGAAATTGCTGGCCGGCACAGTTAAAAAAAGTACAACGATTTTTAATATTTCTTTTTTCAATTATAAGCATCATAACAATATCCTACACTAAAAAGGTAACAAGCAAATTCAAAATAGTTACATTTAAGGTAATTTTTGGCATTGCATATTATCCACTAACTTTTCATAGTCAATATTGAAATAGTATACAGTGGACAATCGCGGGCGCCCAAAAGTAGCTTCACGGGTACATTTGCCCCGCGGAAATAGGGTTAAGACCCTACTTTAAGGCTTGGACAACTTGGCCCGGATCAAGGACCTCAGCCTCGGGAGGGGGTGGATAGTCTCGTTCTCCATTTGGCCTCCATAGGATCATGATACAAATAATTTTAATTGACAAATGTTACTCCGGGGATGTTTCCCGAAACACTGCGAATTTTAAACCAACTGGCAACAGTAACAAGATTGCATTATTATGTTATGTCGTTTGTTTCTGTCTATCCTACCACCATACGCCATCATTGTTTTTTTTTAGTCAAAATGTAACAGTTGTTCGAGTCATTTTGTACCTAGGTTTGTGAGATGGTGAGTCACACACATGTATTTGTTATGGGTTTCCATTTGCACGTGTATTTGACAGGGGTGGGCAAATAGCAACCCGCAAGAGCTTTTTACGGCCAGAAACACAGAAAATCCGCTTTGAACTGAGTTGTTTTTTCCGTGAGTGTGACCAAAGAGTCATCTCTTATATTCCACTATTAGGAACACAGAATTTTTGTTTTAGGAAAATAAATTACCGGTAAAAGTATTTCTGCGAAGATTAGAGATTATCTGTAGAGTTTGGACAACGAGATCAAGAAGGTTTCAGGGTTTTAAGAAATCGAACAATTTTTTCTGTTATTCCATTACTGCTAATATTGATACAGTAAGGAGCTACAGTTTGAACTTATTGACTTGAAGTCGTATCACCGCGTGAGGAAATGTTTAATGCTAAGACATTGACTTTTACAAATCTTTGTCAGCTGAAAATTCCATGTGTGAAGAAATTTGTTGGGAAAATGTTCTTTATAAATGGGTCGACATATATTTGTGAGCAAAGTTTTCTTACATTAAAACAACAAGAGTAAATATAGATGCAAGTTTGCTAGCATAAACTTGGCCATGAGGAAAATCTCCATCCTCCACCCCACAATGGGGTTCTTGAGCAAAAACAATTGCACGGGGGGGGGGGCTACTTTTACAAAGGAGCCCAGGGTCTCAAGAAATCTTGAGGCGTCACTAGTAACTCAACTCCTCAATAAAGGTTCAATTATTAATTTTTTTTTCATATTTCATTCATGTTCATTAAACAAAATTTTAGAACTAATATACACAGCAGCGCACACAAAATTTTTCAAGGGGGGAGGGGGTCCATGGTCGAATGTCCCCCAACTCGTATCATATCTCAAGACAACACCAATTATTGATCCTTCTGATTTTGTCAACAAAAAAACAGTAAAAAATAAATTATTGAATTAATAATTAGCATTAATTAATAAAATAAATTGTTAATTACAGTTACTTAATTAAATTTTACATTGTATATATATAGGATTATAATTAATCGAATAAAACTCAAGGGCATTGGGGGGAGTCCGGATCCTAGGACACCCCTTTGTGTGCGCCACTGAATATACATTTTTCTTGTTCATCTCCCTTTTTTCTTTTTAAAGGAAGTGGTTAAACTTTTTGAATCCTGCACATCCCTTCAAGAATGAATAATTTCTCTCAAAAGAAGCCACCCACAATTCGCCTTTCTCTGATTATATCCGCCGCTCCTAAAAGTGAATTTAAATCTTTCTTAATTCGACCACTTCTAAGTTCAACAACACAGGAGTTCTAACGAATAATCTAATATATTTCTCCAATTCCGCACGTAATCTCAAGAACAACCGTTATTATGAAACGAATAAGAAATGCCGCTTTTATCTCTACGGACATGTTTAGTAAACATTGCCACTTCTACATGGTAATTTTTGTTTGTTTATTGCTCACATTCTTAACGGCAATGCTAGCTGTTACGCCATAACAAACGCTCGTAAACACTGTTCGTGTTAAACACGTTCAAAAACCCACGCGGAAAAAGCGTTCCCTTCAAATAAATGAAGCTATTATTTCGGTAGAGTTCAGAGGGGTTGGCACTGAGCCGCTAAAGAGCCGGCAAAAGGAAAATCGTCTGGTGGTAATTTTCGAAGGTGTAAATTGCCGCCCTTGGAAGCCACGCATCGTGAATTATCGTCTGCCAGCAGCCTTTACTTTCGTTTCCCCCTTTGACCTCTAATTGGTGCTGACGAGAATCGGTAACCCACGCTTTCTGGTTAGACTTGGCCAGGTGTGAGTGCTTTTCCCCTATCATTCTCCCTCGTGAGGGAAATTTATCTGCAGAATTATTTCATGCTGAGCAAGTTTAAGTGCTTTAATATTGGAATTGTCAGCAAAGGAATCATTCTAGTAGCGAAAAGGCGTTGTTTGAAAGGAAAGGGGAAAATATGAACTGATAATAATTATTTTATGCTTGCCATAATTTACTCTAAATACTTTCATTTAAGGGGACATAGTATGAATCAATTCACAAAAAAAGTCAATTTTTTTGCCCTACATTATTTTAAACATATTTTTCTACAATCTCACAAAATTTGAGGAGACGGGAGCCAAGTGGTCAAGGTCACGGACTTGGGGTTGGCGTGTCATGAGTTCAAGCCCTCGTGCCTTGAAAACGAAATCAAAATCACAAATTTTCCTTCACTTTAAATGCTAAGATATTTTTTTTCCTACTGTGCCAGTGTATTTTTTCTTTTTACTGTTTTGATAAGAGAACAATTAAGAAAATATCTGATAATATAGATATTTTCTAGTATCATATTAGAAGTATTAGGAATATATGATTCCAAATCCTGAAGAATAAAATATGTAGCTAAAGTTCTGATTTATTTTGTTTCATTTAAAAAAATTGAAATTTAAGTTAATATTTATTTTTACCTCCATATGTAATTTCCTTTTTTTTACACTGGAAAATTAGAAGATTCCATAAAATTGTCATTTCAGGTATAAATATTTATTAAACTTTTCAAGTTTGATTTGTTTATTAAAAATTTTTAGGAATTTTAAATAAAAAGTGAGCTTTTTAAGGCAAACAATCAAATTCAAACGCGATAACAATGCATATGAAAACGTATCCCTAATTCAAAAGACATTCTTCCATTTTCTCAGCCTATGAGAAATTTTGACAATATCTAGAAAGGTGGGGAAAAACAATAAAATCAACCGGAACAGACATTAATTTAGAAACGAAAATCTAGAAAAATGATACGTTTGCTTTAGAAAATATATACACATACATGCTTTGTTAAAAAAGATATTAAATATCAGTAATATTCCTCAGCCAAAAGAAAATCCCTCATCCGAATTATCCCTAAACATATCCCTACCTCCAAATCCTTGAGCGTCACGATCGAAATCCACAATTAAGGTTCGAATCCAAATTCTCAGGAAATTTGCTCTATTTCAGATCCACTTTGTCATTCCTTTGACGTGGTAACAACAAGGAAGCAATGTTGATACCCTCTAATGATACATAATGATTTATACAATACATAAAACGATGACAACTTCATTTTCACACATCAGTATAACATGCCTTATGAGAAAGGAAATTACACCCGAAACAAGAGCTGTTGGAAGTTTCAAACACTAAATTAGTGAACCTGCACTGAATCGTTTGGAGATAAAATTGAGCTTTGAATTCGAAAAACGTGTAACATAATATTCAATTTATTGTTTTGGAATGAGGTATTAATAGTTTTGCTCTAGTTATTTTATATTGTTTAGTTATTAATATTTTTAGTGTTTAGGAATAAGTTAAGAAAATAATTTTAGAGCTGACTCTTTATATGTTGGTGCTCTATTTAATATTCTAGGAACGAAAATTTAATGCATTATTAATCCGAGTATAGCAGTCCATATAACTAGTACAACTACACATTTGATATCTACATTACTAGTTAACAGACGGAGTCGTTTTGAAATAGAATATTGATCAAACCAAGAAAATGAAATGAAATGCGGCTAAATAAGCAGTTTTTGGTAATTGAACAAATATGGTATTCTTTATTTATATTTGTTTGTTCTTTATTACAAATAAAAATTGCATAGGTACTATAAATAAAAATATAAATACTAGCACTTGAAAAAATTTGTATTTCAATTTCTTTAAATTTTCATAAAAATCCTATTTTCCATCCCTATATTACAGTCAGCAAATTAATATCAAATAGTGTTCTATTTTTCCCTATAAATTCTTTCGTATAAAAAAAGTTTTAAGCGTTTTTTTTTTGAATTTATGCAAAATACTGATTCAATAAGAATAGCACATCGTGGATTTCTTTTAAAAAATAATTGCATGAATTTAGTAAGTCTCGTTAGAGCGTGTTTCGTTTGAATTTCAAATATCTGTATACGATTTATTTCATCTAGCTAACTTTAACACACACAAGGAATTTAATATAGCAATTAAATTTAAATATTATAAAATAGCATTTTTGTGAGCCAACTCTTATATCTGTAACACATACTTTTTCTCTTAAAGAGGATTTCATTGTAAGATAATTATAGTAATCCTCACACAGTAAAAATATCTCCGTTAGGAAATAATTTCTTTTTCAAAATATCACTATTGATTTGTTATACAATTTTAACATCCTGGAAATAGGTGTCAATTAACAAAAGAAAACTCTTGAAAGACAGAAGAAATACAGCTGCTAAAATAAAACTAAAAATTTAATTTTATCAAAATTTTTATTCCATAACAGCAAACGATTTAAAAAAACGAACTGTTTTAAAATCCAATAAAAAATCATAGCATAACTTCGAGAAATGCTAATTTTAAATATTAATAGATCAGAGAATTATGATTCTAAAACACAATTTCTTTAGACATTTTGACTGTATTTAAGCAAAAACTTTTAACATCCGTTTCACGAACCTCCACTTTAAATATTTTTCTAAATGCTTAAATTTTGATTTCAAAGGTCTCTCTCTCTCATTCTAAAAAATATTCCTTTCTACAATACGGAAATTTACAAGTAACATATTCTCAACAAATATTATGTATGTTACAATTCTCTTTAATAAAGCCAAGTTTCTCTCTTGCACAATTCCAGATTCATTAACAAACAATTCGTATTCCATGTCAGTATAAGGCACCTTACATAAAGATTTCATTTATTCCTTCGAAAGTACTCGTAATTTCATCGCACGCGCAAATGTTTTGACAGAAACACGTTTGAGGCAACCCAAACATCAGATCATCACGATTATCCAGCAGAACATCACCCAAACAAGCATTCGAAGGCGGATTCTTTTCACCTGCGAGGTCTGGAGGTCAACTTGGAACTACCGTTTTCTCACACAAAATCCATAGCGTTCCGCCATTTTTCTGCGCCAAATTAAATTCGCGATTGCAAGCGCTTTTAATTGCCGAGGCGTATGCTCATTAGTGCATTGTAGAGATGATAGATAAGCTTTTAGAATCGTGAAAAGGCACGCCTACTCTCCTTTGAAGGAGTGTTTTTTCGCCGACGATTTTTTTATTATTATTTTTTGGAATAAGAGATGAAAAAATTAGGTTGTTGTTAGTGGATCTCTGCACGCGAATCCATTGTGAAAATAAAGAGTTGCGTTTATTTTCTTTTGATATATTTACTTAATGATTAATGCACGTGTTTACTTTACTTTTGGAGTTATATATCAATAGATATGTTATTAGTATTATCCATGAATGTAACGCATGAATAATTTTTTTAAATGCACAAATAATAGAAATTTATATCTTAGCTCGAAGTATTTAAGAAAATTAGATTTTAAAAATTATTTGCTTGCATTTTAGATTTTTTTTTAAAACTATTTTTGCTGTTAACATAATATTACTATTCATGAGAATCGGTATTAAATATTGATTATTCAGTTATATAATTAAAACTAGTCAAATGCTTCTGTGTAAGCGAAATTATGTACAAATAAAAGTTTCCTTAATACTACTACTGTTTAGAACTTAATTTATTTGAAATTTTTTGAACATTCAAGTGTGCTTTATTTAAATGCCACGATGTACCTGAAAGTTATCAAGATGACTTTGACTTAGAATAAGTTGATAATTCTATTAAAGTTAAAAACTTTTTGATTTTTTAATATAAATGAATCAATTCATTAATCATTATCGTGAATTTTTGTTTGAATAATATGTATTAAAAAGAATAATTATATGAAATTTTTATTTCATTGTAAATTAATAGCATAACTCAAAAATCAGTGTTTTCTCGCTCTATATAAAAAAGTTTTTCCTGATACTATGATAAATTTATTATGTAATATCACAACATTCAGGATAACTCGTCAAG
>BMAO01012251.1:0-29144 GCA_019973975.1 Trichonephila clavata
ATTAATGATGATTTATGATGAGTGAGTGAGTGAATGTAGGGTTTAATGGCGCAAGAGCCGATTTCGGCTAAGCTGCGCCAATCAATCGTTAAAATATTAAAATCCATTTGAAATACTCAAATATTGTTAAAAGCTCACACAAAAAAATAAATAACAATCAGATTTTGGTGGGCACACCCACCAAGTCAGATAAGGTTAAAACAGTTGAGAAAAAGAAAATCGAATATAAAATATTTTAAGTAAAAATTTCTAATAACAAGTTTTTGGTGGGGATTACCCCACCAAGTCCGATAAGTGTGATTCAATCACGTCCCTTCCGGTGCTTGGTCGGAGTTAAATTTTTTTTCCATTACTTCGTCCGCTTCTGCTTCGACATCATATATGAGCATGTCCTCTTCTTCTCTTCTTCGGAAGTCTGTACGGGAGAACTCTTTATCGGTATATGTGGTGCCATTTTTATATGTATTGCTGTTTCGTTTTAGTTTTTGTAGAAACTTTTTCCTTCTTGTTCGTTTTTTTGGATTTTTATTTTTTAAATATTGTATTATAGATGCCGAAGGGGGTTGAGTACAGGAATTGGATGTGGAAGCGGATATGTTTAATGAAGTTTCCATTGGGCTGAACATAGGGTTGGTGGTGGAAGTTATTGCAGCAGAAATAGGAATTGGTGGCTGGGGCTCTGATACTGTAGTGGCTATTGAAGAGATTGAGGGCAAGAGGTGTGCTTGGGTTGAAGATGATGTGGAAACAGCAGGAGTGGATGTTGGTATATCTGGTTTTGGGAGGGATGAAATTGGTTTGAGTAAATTTAAAGGTGGACATTTTATTTTTGTTATATTTTCATCGGTTTGTGTAGAATTATTTACAGTAGAGGGTTTGGCCACTTGAGCATAAGTTTGAGGTAACTGTGGAACTATTAATTTACGTGCTTCTGGATATGAAATATTATTATTTGTTTTAATTTCCTGTATCTGTTTCTCTATTTTCCATTTAGGGCATAATTTAGAATCCGATGAATGGGGCTGTGAGCAGTTAATACATTTAAGCTCTAGAATGCAATCTGTGGAAGCATGTCCAACAGATGCACATCTAGAGCAAGTAAGTTGTCCACGGCAGGAAGTTTGTGAATGCCCGAACCTCTGGCACTTAAAACAGCGCAGAGGATTCGGTATGTATGGGCGTATTTTACAGTTCAGGTAGCCGGCTTTTACGGGATGTGGGTAGTTTTGGGCTATTGAAGGTTAAAATTAAGTGTTTTGGTTGGAATAATATTTGCATCTTTTTTAATTGTAATTCTTCTGACCTGAATTACACCCTGGTCAGAAAATCCATCAAGGATTTCTGCTTCAGAGGTGGTCAACAGGTCAGATTCAGAAATGACACCGCGGCTGGAATTTAGGGATTTGTGAGGACTCACTGTCAAAGGGGATTCTAAAAATGTTGTTGCCAACCAAAAAGATTTTGTTTGCAAAGCAGAGGAAGTTTCAACCAGTAGGTCACCAGAACGTAATTTTTTCACGGATTTAGGTTCTCCACCTATTCCTTGAATAGCTTTCTGGTTTGCAAAAGGAGATTTTCTGGACATTTCGTTATTTGGTAAAGATAAAATTAAAAATCTAGTGTAGGTAGAAATTTTGTCAACGTTAAGAGTGGGTAAAATAAGGCCTTTACCCGGGCATTCTGAATTGGATCCATAAGCGTAGAAAAACCTTCATTCTGGCGTGGCTCCACCCACCACGGAGTCCAACAAGGGAGGCAGTGAGCCGGTCATCTGGCAATTGCCAGGCACGGCGCTTACCTGGAGTACACCCAGAATATAGTGCTACAGCATCAGGGCGAGGATCCAACGGGTAAACCCGCCACTTCCTTATCTGCAGCACTAACCCTACAGCAATGTCTCCGAAGAGACTTCATCACCAGCCGATTGACAGGAGCGGGCTCACTCCTGCCACCCGTCTACAGCGAAGCGTGGGCCAAAGGGAACGCAAAGGTATCCCCAGGACACCATTTTCCTCCTTACGGGACGCCGCACACGGCAAACATGCGGGTTGACAAACAACGGTGTTAGTAAAACACAAATAAAAATATCAAAAATACAAAAATCAGAAAACTAAACAACAAATATAATGAATACTTTGCAAAATGAAACTAAACTGTAGTAAACAATATGAATTACATAATTCAATCAAAAATAAAGAAAGTTTAATACTAACTCATAAGTATATAAAAAATTTTAATCTGTGGTCTAGACGGGAAGAGAAAGAAAGAATGAAATGAATGACAAGAAGAAGGTCGAAAATAGAAAAGGATCACTAGGGTACCCCGGGTTTGTGAATCCCGTGTTTACCAAAGACAGTAAACCCCTTGGGAAAAGGAAAAGATCACTAGGGTACCTCGGGATTGTGACACCCGTACTCACCTAAAGAAGGTGAGCTCCCTGAGGGGCAGCTCCATGTGATAGATATTTCGAATTGTGGCATGGATTTAAAGGTTTATTAAAAACATGAAATTATATAAAGAAGAAAGATCGAATTAAAACTCTTCTTTGGCAGCAGAAGAAATTGAAGAAGCTGAGGAAATTTGGATCAAGAAGATGCAAGGAGAAAATTTTGATATTGAGATCTACTGTTCGATATGAAAACAAAAATTTACCAAAATATTCTAAAATCCGAGATCTAAACCCATTTCTGAATGAAAAGGGTCTTCTACGGATAAGTAAAAGATTGCATCAGTCAACACTAAGTTATCAAGAAAAAATATCTGGTTTTTTTTCCAGCAAAGATAGAATTTACAGAACTCTATTATTCAGAAGTTCAAGGACATTCAGAAATTTATATTTAACTGGACATACAGAGTGATATTTTCCCATAAACTTCTTGAGAACATTCGTAGACCAAAAATATATCTTGAATCTTTTCAAACTCATAAAATTTGGCAATTTGCAACGGATTTCATGATACGTTTTACGAAATGCACAAATTCACTACACAACATTAGATCCTCAAAGTCAGCTTGATAGTGGCCCAGCTGTGAAGAATATGTGCATTCCACACACACAGATTATATTTTAGTACACACACATAGAGCAACATTTACACTCTACTATATTTTAAAATTTTTAATTACCAATCAAATAACTTTTTGCATTCAATCTGGTTTGCATGTAATATCAAATATTTAAATTCTGATGTGATAATTTGGATCTTTTGAAATAACGTGGCATTAGTGGAAGTTGCGATTAATATAGGAGTTGTGATTGTACTAAGAGATGAAAAATTATTTAGAAATTGAACATCATTCTTCAATTTGATGCATTGTTAGGATGCTTTTGATGATTTATGCAATTACAATTTGTTGCATATTCAGGTATTCAGGATGTGTGTTGATGCTTTGAAGTATTTTTTTGTGAATTTACTAGGTTCTTAATTTGAACTTTCAACTTTTAGCCCCTTGCCTCTCGTCCCGTCAAATTCACGGGGTGAAATTTCCCTCGGAACACATTTACTGTACGGTCACCCTTGGCGCGATTTTTTTTCTTTGGCGATAAACATTTTAATATGGCAACCCCCCATCCAACCCAACAAGAAATTGCTGTCTGACAAGTAAATACAGTAACCCTATTGGTCAACGGAATTTAGCCTGGTCAAGAGAGTTTAGCCGCCATTATTTAAGTTTCGTTCGACCACGTTGCATGTGTGCTTTTTTTTTAATTTATAGATCCCGCGTTCTTTTCGTGAAATGTTTGTGATGGCTGCATGGGGAATGTCCGAGGTAAGTGCGAGAATGTTTTGTGAGAATGATGTAATGTGGTATGATGAGATTGTTAATTTAAGATATTTGTGTGGATTAGATAAAGAGAAGGAAACGTTTGAATTTTGTATCGAAGCGGGTTTGATTGCGAATAGATATGAGTGTTGCAAGTGTGGTAAGGAGATGAAATTGGTTGAGAGGCACGATATAAGTGATAGTTTTGAGTGGAGGTGTAAATCGAAGGTGAAAGGACAAATGCATGACGTCAAAAAGAATGTGAGAAAGGGTTCTTTTTTTGAATTGAGTCGAATGACAATGAATGATATTTTAGTTCAGGTTTATTTGTGGGTGAGTCAGAGTAAGGTTGCTTTTAATATGAAAGAGTAAATGTTCGGCTAAGACTGTGTGTGATTTTTGTTCCTATTGCCGTGAGATTTGTGTGGTAGAGATGATTGGAAGTAGTGTGAACGTGGGTGGAAGCGGCGTGATTGTTGAGGTAGATGAGAGTAAATTTGGAAAACGTAAATTTAATCGGGGATAACGTGTGGAAGGTAAATGGGTGTTTGGGAGAGTTGAGCGCGAGACGAGTGCAGGTTTTATGAAAGTTGTGGCTGATAGGACGACTGATTCTTTGCTGAGTGTAATAAATGAGTATATTCTTCCGGGTTCGATAATAATTTCAGACTGCTGGAAGAGCTACGATTGCCTTTCTAATGAAGGCTTCGTGCATCTGAAGGTAAACCATAGTGTGAGTTTCAAGAACCCGGATACAGGTGCCCACACTAATACCATAGAAGGAACGTGGGGAGCAGTTAAGCTTGGTATTCCAGCCAGCAAAGCAAAATGTCAGCTGGATTACTACTTAGCTGAATATGTGTGGTGGAAAAAAATAAGCACATGTGCAGCAAATTCATGGCGTTCATAGACTCCATTATACGCGTTTATCCTCCTCTAACAGCCGACGAGCCGGAAGAAGCCGCGACGTAGAAGCAGAGTGGAGAAGAGGTGGAAGGTAGTGCGGAGCGGCAGATGGGATAGAGGTATGTTTATTGTTCATTATTACCGATTTCAGCGATTTGGCCGCCATTTTTTTTCTCAAGCAGCATTTTCACTACGCTGTTTTCTTTAAATCTTGTTCGTACCAAAAGTCGCCAAAATGGCGAGTTTTGGCGAAATTTTGAAAAAGTCGCCAAGGGTGACCGTACACTAAATCTCTACCTTTCCCTCTCTATTCCTCGTGCCCGTGATATTTCCGGGCTGGAGTGTTGAAAAGTAATTTGCCATAAAAGTTTGAAACAATCTATTTCTTAAGCCCGGAATATTGTTTTTTTTCTTAATCTATACACCAGATGGCAGCACCAGATTATTTTTAACGTGTTTAGAGATAATTATTTTTTAAACTAAATTTAGACACAACAAAGATATACATTAGCTATATCTTTGGTCAAGTACTTTGTTGCGATCTTCGTAAAAACATGGTAACAATTCTAGAAAAAAAAACCGATAAAAAATATTTTTTTCTTGAATATTGTATACATTATACAGTTAGAGTCAGGAAGTAAATCGGATTATACTTTTAGTACTTTTTTGCCACTGACTACAATAAAAATATTGGAGCAGTAGACATTGTAGACCGCTTTATTGGAGATTACACTATTGCTCGAAAACGAGGCAAGAAGTACTAAAAGAATTTTTTTTTATTCTTTTAGATAAAACTATTTTGAAATTGTACCTTATTTATAAGAAACAAGGAGGTAAAAAATCACATTTGATGTTCGTTTATCTTTAGTAGATGAACTTATTGAAAAGTATTCTAAATCAGAAAACACTGCAAAAAGAGGCTGGCCGAATTAGGAGAATAACCCCAACCGTTTGATTAAGAGACATTTTATTAGAAAGATACCTCCAGATAAGAAGTGGCAACCTTCAAGAGAATGCAAAGTTTGTTGTTCCAAAAGAGATGAAAACAATAAGAAATGCAGAAAGGAAAACATAAACTGGTACTACCGTCCAGTTTATGATTTTGGCCTTTGCATCTCATGTTTTGAAATTTATCTCACTAAAAAAATTACTAATGTTTATTTATATTACGCAAAAGTATAATAAAATTCATTTAATGTTTAAAACACTTGTATTTTAAAAAATTTTCCTCTTCGTTGAAAGCCAACAATCAGGGATTATAACCCTAAATGTTTGCTTTACTTAAAAAATAAAATTTCGTATTTCAAGCTAAAAATTAATTCAAAAATTAAAGCATATATTGAACGTGTTTTTAATTTTATATAATTTTCTTGAATAAAAAAAATAGGTGAGTGAGTGAGTGACTGTAGTGTTTACTGGCGCAAGAGCCAATTTTGGCTAAACTGCGCCATACGTTTGTTAAAGTATTTAAAAAAAGCCGATGAAATATAAAATATATATTTATATATGTGCATGCCTGCATGCACATACATAAAAATTAAAGTTAAAATAGTTTAAAATTATTTTGTCAAATGAGGTATAAAAATCCAATTTTAAAAATAAAAGCAAACAGATTTTGGTGGGGGGGGGGGTTCCCCCACCAAGTCAGACAAGGATAAAACAGATGTATGAAAAAAAGTGATACGATGATGCTTAAAAACAGGACAATCGATTAAAATGTGACGCACTGTGTACAAGACCTTACATGAAGGACATTGAGGAGCATCTTCCCCCAACAACAAATGCCTGTGTGTGAAGCGAGTATGACCAATGCGAAGACGAGTCAACTTGACATCAGTCCTTCGCATTGACATCACAGGCCATGCTCCAATGACAGGTTTCACAGTGAGTGAGTGATTGAATGTAGGGTTTAATGGCGCAAGAGCCGATTTCGGCTAAGCTGCGCCAATCAATGGTTAAAATATTAAAAATACATTTAAAATACTCAAATATAGTTAAAAGCTCACACAAATAAACAACAATTAGATTTTGGTGGGGCACACCCCACCAAGTCAGACAAGTTTAAAACATTTCAAAAAAAAAAATCAAAATTTTATATTCAAAAAAATTGCTAATAACAAGTTTTGGGTGGGGATTACCCCCACCATGTCCGATAAGTATAATTCAATCGCGCCCCTTCCGGTGCTTGGTCGGAGTTAAATATTTTTTTTCCATAACTTCTGCTTCTTCTGCTTCAACATCATATATGAGCATGTCATTTTCTTCTTCTTCTTCTTCGGAAGTCTGTACTGGAGAACTCTTTACCGGTATGTGTGGTGCCATTTTTATATACTTAGCTGTTTCGTTTATTTTTTGTAGTAGCTTTTTTGTTCTTGCTCGAGATTTTGTATGTTTACTTTTTGAATATTGTATTATACCTGCAGAAGGGAGTCGAGTACGGGAGTTGGATGAGGAAGCAGATATATTTGATGAAGTTTCCATAGGGCTGATTGGGGTGGTGCTGGTAGTAGTAGTAGAAATTGGTATAGGTAGCTGAGGATCATTTGCTATGGCTGGTATTTCTGAAGATGTGGAAGGAAGTAGATGTACCTGAGTTGAAGATGTGGAGACTGCAGGAATTGAGGGTGATGTACTTGCCTTTTGATTTGCAGAGGGTAAGGGTTTAAGACATTGTAATGGAGGGCAGATTACTTTCGTTATATTTGGATCGGTTTGAGTAGTACTGGATATAGTTGAAGGTTTAACGGCTTGTGCATATGTGCGAGATATTTGTGGGACAATCAATTTACGGGCTTCAGGATAAGATATATTTTATTTGTTTTAATTTCCTGTATCTGTTTCTCTATTTTCCATTTAGGGCATAATTTAGAATCCGATGAATGGGGCTGTCAGCAGTTTATACATTTCGGCTCTAGATTGCAATCTGAGGAAGCATGTCCAACAGATGCACATCTAGAGCATGCTAATTGTCACGGCAAGAAGTTTGAGAGTGACCGAACCTCTGGCACTTAAAGCAGCGCAGAGGATTCGGTACATAGGGACGGATTTTACAGTTAAGGTAGCCAGCTTTAATGTTTGATGGTAAGTTAGGGCTATTGAAGGTTAGAATTAAATGTTTAGTGGGGAAAAGTGAAGTGTCTTTTTTTATTGTAATTCTTCTGACCTGGGTCAGCAAGTTTTTCCAGGATTTCTGCTTCAGAAGCACACAAAATATTTGTTTCGGAGATGACACCACGACAAGAATTTAAAGATTTGTGAGGAGTTACTGTTAATGGGGAATCTAAAAAGGTTTTCGCCATTAGGAAAGATTTACTTTGTAAGGCAGATTTAGTTTCAATCAATAAGTCACCAGATCGTAATTTTTTTATGGATTTTGGCTCTCCACCTATCCCTGTCAAAACTTTTTGAATTATAAACGGAGATTTCTTTGACATTTCATTGTTCGGTAGTGATATAATTAAAAATCGAGAATGTGCAGCAATATTATCAATAGCAATTGTGGGTAAAATAAGGCCTTTACCCGGGCACAGCATATTAGGATCCATAAATGCGAAACAAACTTCATTCTGGCGTGGCTCCACCCACCACGGAGTCCAACAAGGGAGGCAGTGTACCGGTCATCTGGCAATTGCCAGGCACGGCGCTTACCTGGAGTACACCCAGAATATAGTGCTACAGCATCAGGGCGAGGTTCCAACGGGTAAACCCGCCACCCCTTATCTGCAGCACTAACCCTACAGCAATGTCTCCGAAGAGACTCATCACCAGCCGATTGACAGGAGCGGGCTCACTCCTGCCACCCGTCTACAGCGAAGCGTGGGCCAAAGGGTACGCAAAAGGTATCCCCAGGACAACATTTTCCTCCTTACGGGATGCCGCACACGGCAAACATTCGGGTCGGAAAACCAACGTTGTTAGTAAGAAAACAAAGAAATAATACCAACATCAAAATAAATTGTCGAAAAAAATATTAAACGAATTTAACGCAATACAAAACGAAAAATATAGTATTAGTAATGAATGTGAGTAATCTAAAAAAATTAATCAATCATTTTGTACATGTAAATTTCGAAAAATTGTCTGTAGTCTAGACGGGAAAAGAAGAAAAGGGAAAATTGAATGACAAGAGGGTCAAATATAGTGAAGGATCACTAGGGTACCACGGGTTCGTGAGACCCGAGTTTACCAAAGACAGTAAACCCCTTGGGAAAAGGAAAAGATCACTAGGGTACCTCGGGATTGTGACACCCGTACTCACCTAAAGAAGGCGAGCCCCCTGAGGGGGACAGGTTTCACAGAGTGCAGTTTGTTATCCAACTGCTGACTCCATGAGTCCTGCCATGCTGTAAAAATATGATGCCGGATGACACGCTTCATATCTGATAGAGGAACAGCTAGTGGAAAAAAGGTCGTCGCCGTCCGAGCCAGCACTGTCCGCCTGCTCGTTGCCAATAATCCCTACGTGGCTGGGTAGCCAGCAGAACAATATATCAAAACCCTTGCTATATAGTCGACTAACGATGTCGAGTGCATTACACACCACTGGATGACACCGATCGTTGTAATTTTCAAGCGCTTCCAATACACTCATGCTATCAGTATAGATGCAGTATTTATGAGGTGAAAAGCAGTCGATTAATTGAAGTGCACGGTATATGGCGACAGCTTCGGCAGTGAAAACACTGCAAGAAGTGTCGAGCCTATAACCGAGCATGTTATCTTCAATCACGACGCCACAGCCTGCGTAACCTGCACGTTTCGAACCATCTGTAAAGATGGGCGAATACGAACTATACCGACCGCGATGGTAAGAGAAAACGCGCTGAAAGACAACAGATGGGACAGTGGTTTTACTGTACGAGGCAAAAGGGTTTATATAGTGCAAACGTGGCATATTCCAAGGTGGAAATCGCCAAAGGTTTCGTTGCTGGATGTCCACATTAGGTAGGTCGAGATCAGAGAGCATGAGCTTCATCCTATCCATAAAGGGCCGCTTGTTAGATGGCCGGGCATCATATAATCTCTTCATGCTGGTACTGATGTACATGTTTTTTAAAGGATGGGAAGGTAATGACAAGACCTTAAAATAATAGGTAAGTGAAAGTTTCCTCCGTCGTAAATCCAGAGGGAGCTGATTTGAGTCGACGTAGAGACTCTGCACTGGGGATGTGCGAAACGCACCAGAGCATATTCTCAATGCCATATGATGGACAGGGTCAAGTTTTTTTAGAGCAGAATTGCACGCCGATCCGTATACAACACATCCGTAGTCGATACGAGAAAGTACGCTGGCTTGATACACTCTGAGTAATGATGTTCGATCCGCCCCCCAAGAGGTGTTGGACAACACCTTCAAGAGGTTTAAAGACTTTTCACACTTCTTCCGCAAGTGTAAGATATGCGGAAGGAAGGTGAGTCGGCGGTCGAAAATTACTCCGAGGAAATGTACATCGGGGACTACGGGAATTTGTACATCACGGATGCGTATTTCGGGGTCGGGATGAATACCCCGTTTGCGGCAAAAGTGCACGCAGCAACTCTTGCTCGCAGAAATACTGTGACCGTTCGTGTCGCACCATTTAATAATATTATTGACGGCAGTTTGTAACTGTCGCTCAATATGTCGCATGTCCGAGCCATCGCAACTATTTTGCAGGTCATCAACGTATAAAGATGCCTGTATAGAGGGCGATAAAATATTTAAGATGGGTGAAATATGACATATAAAAAGGGTGACGTTCAAAATACTCCCCTGAGGCACACCCTCAGCTTGAGTAAAAGGAGAAGAGAGAGTGCCACCAAGTCTTATTCTAAAGTGCGGAGATTTAAAAAGTTTTTTAAATTGCCTTTAAAACCAAAATCAAAAAGACTGCGAAGGATCCCATAGCGCCAAGTACGATCATATGCCTTCTCGATATCGAAGAAGATGGAAACCAGATGGTTCCTCCGGACAAAAGCATTTCTTATTTTGCTTTCCAGCATTATCAAATTATCGAGAGTGGACCTTCCCTTACGGAAGCCACTCTGAAACAGAGGAATGCATCGGTTCTTTTCTAGCTGATACACGAGACGGGCATTGACCATACGTTCTAGTGTCTTACAAAGGCAGCTCGTGAGTGCTATCGGTCGATAGCTGAGAGGGTCCTTTGGATCTTTTCCAGGTTTTAGGATGGGAATCACTATGGCTCCTATCAGCTCCTCTACACAACAATTTTCTTAAAAATCGTTTCCAGATTTGAAAATATAATTTTAAATATTTCCAAATGTAATTTTAAAAGTTAACAAAAAAAAAATAATAATACTAATTTTTACAACTATAAAAAAATATTCGAAAAGTTAATAACAATTATTTTTTAATATATAATGTGTGTTCTATACTTCTATTATGTTTCATTTATTATATTTCTATCTATTTATTAAACTGATTTTCTAAAATCTGACTTTGCTCGTATAGCCATTAGTTGACGAAGAAGTGAACTACTAGTGTCTCTACAAATCTTCGTATTTTTGTGATTGCGGAATTCTAGATTTGTGATTTATTTAATATATTTGGCTGTTATGTTTCATGTTCGGTAAGATGCTTCATCAATGTTGTCGAATTTTCGACCTTTAGTTTTTCATGGATTCGTTTTTTATCTGTACAAATTACCGAAATTCGAAAAGAATAAAAAATTGCTAATTTATCAAAATTAGCCAAATTATAAAATTAATTCTATTTTAATATTATGAAAATGCGTCTCACATCCTACTTATTGTATAGTAATGCGATTTTTTAATTCTGTATTGTAAAAAAAAAAAAATGTATATTTGTATCATTCTTGTGTCATATGCCATTCGCCCTTTGCACCACAAATTGGTGGACATAATTCTCTATTCGTGAACAGCGAATATTTTAGAATTATTATGGAAGGCATATGCAGACGATTTTAAGTACGTACACATAGTATATCGTTCATTACTGTAAATGAATGTGATTGAATTTTTAAAAAATTTAAACTTGTCTTCTATTTTCCTTTGTAAATTTCATGGAATTTTTATGTATTTCCTATTTTAATTATATTGTATTTCAATAAAGAACTCTACTTCCAAACTCTTCCTTCTATTAAATATTTAACCCTAGAGTAGCTTCTAAGTGCAAAAACGATGTTATATATAATAAACAATCAGTCAATCGAATTAAATCTACTTAAATTTTTTAATATTTTTAAAAATCGATTTATCAAAATGACATTAGTTATAAATTTATTACTTTTTTTTTATCAAAAATAATGAAAAATAGTCGAAATATGTAATAAAATTATGAAGAAAATCGGGTTTTTCCCTTCATCGTTTGGTTTGTGTAGAATCCCTCGTGAATTACTTGCCTACAAATTCTTATCATGTTGGTCGAATGGTAAAAAACATTATCTCTGGGATGTGAGTGTTTTTTAGCTTGAGTGTTTATCTTGCTTATTAACATTAGACAAAGGTAGCCTTAATGTCATGTTATCTATTCCCTTGATCAGATTTGTTATTTAAAAAAATGTAAATGAACTTATAGATTTCATTACATTTTAAAAAGATCTGAAAAGTATGCAAAATCTGTGTATATACTTTTTAAGAAACAAAATTTTATAAATGAGCAAATGACTCAGATAATTGCAATATTTTTCACATATATTTGTATATATAGTGAATTAATACCTTTTTATGGCTTGAAACATATTCTGTGTATACTACTAGATTTTTTTAAGAAGCTAGTCTTCTTAAATTACATATATATAGTTCATTATAATTTGTATCTCATGTAATTATTTATACATGCTTCTGAATATAAGCAGCTGTTTTTTTAAAATTATTATTTATATTAAATGAAATGTTTTTAAATGACTGATACAAAACTAAATAAAATATTCACTGTAAGGACTCATTCTCATTTTTAATATTTTTTTGCATTTTGTTAATCATATTTACATTTTTAAAATCTTGTGCCAAATGTAATTAATTAAATTTATTTGTTTTTTAAAATTTTCGAAAAACGTTTTATTTTAGTATCTGTATGCCAACTTGATTTTATTCTAATGATTTTTAATTTATGTGATCCTTTCTACCTAAATAAGTTTACTTTCTATATGTTTACTGCAAAAAAAAAGTTATATTTTTAAATATAAACAGTATTAACGTTTTGATTCTTAAAAAATTTTGATGAAAATAAATTAATATGTAAGTGTAAATTATAATAAAAATTATATACAAATAAAGGGTAATTAAGAGTTTTTTTATGTAACTTGTTGTAATAAATTTGAAATTCTGTATTTAACTAATTAAAAAATATCCATGCAATATAAAAATTTTAGTTTTTCAAAAATCATTATTTTATTTATTTTTTCCTTTTGTATCATACAAACAATTTTTATATTTCCTATTTTGAAGAAAATTCTTCAGTGTAATATAATATGCTCTGAATTTTTCAAGTAGTGTGCTATTGTGTGTTGTAATTCTGATGATTGTTTATTTTTCAACGAAACTGAAGACAATGATTAACTATTTTACATCATTTTTTTTATTTTGTGATAGTATCATTTATTTGTTCATTAGAATCTGCATTTTTTTTTACCTAATGTTATTGTATATTTTTATTCGCTGTATGCCCCACCTTTAGCAAAAGCTAAAAATCTGAAATATCTCCATCTCATTGTAAAAAAATGTTACATTTTATTTTTGTAAATAAAACTTTTGATATTTAAAATGTTTCATACATTTATTTTGTATTTAAAACATGAGTGGAGAACAATTCCAAGTTAACCAAATCTGCTAAAAGTGTTAGAACTGTGGATGAAAAATATTGTTTCTGTTCTAAAAAATTAAATCACATATTGTAAAAGAACGCGATATGTCAATAATGCATCCATTACTGAAGCATAATTATAAATGTTGAAAATTTTTGGTTGAACTTAAGCACCCCTTAATATTTAGTCTTAAACTTCTAATTTTGCATTTATGGGAATTTTGTAAGAATATGATAGCTTAAATTTCTTTCCTTTCATGTACATAAGCCTATAAAAAAATTGCCGATTCTACATTTTAATTATCCCTTGCTACTAACAAATTTTTAAATAAATTTAATATCCCTTGTGTCTGAATATTTGAAATAAGAAATGTCAAACCATATTAAAGTAGGCCATATTAAACTACTGCATACTTGATATATGTGAGGAAGTATGAAATCAACTACCATTTTATATATATATGCTTTCAAATAATTGTATGAAAATAAACTTAACTGTCAATTAGATAATGCATTTTAACTCCCTTATATACACTCAAGAGCCAAAACATTATGACCACCCTTACATTTTGCAATGAACTCGACTGGATGACGTGGAAGGCACGTGATCAGGTGGGAAGTGGTATTTAACTGCTGCTGGAGAGTGAAGAATCATTCTTTCACTTACTTCTGTGTGTGATGGGAAAAGCTGCGGATCTAAGCGACTTTGATAGAGGGCAGATTGTAATGGCTCGGAACAAGTATTTCCGAAACTGCAAGACTCGTGGGTTGTTTGTGATCTACAGTTGTTAGTACTTATGCAAAGTGGTTGAATGACGGTGAAACCAGCAGTAGACGACATGGTGTTGGACATCTACACGCTGTCAAAGAAAAAGGTTGTCTGAGACTGTCTCACATGGTGAAGCAAAGCCGGAGCCAGACAGTGGCTCAGGTGACAGCCCAATACAATGCAGGGCCAAGTAGAATAGTATCAGAGCACACTCTTCAGCGGACACTGCTACACAGCGAACATCCCACTTGTGTGCCTTTGCTGACCAAGCGTCATTGCCAACTGCGCCTTCGCTGGGCCCGGGAACATCGCGATGGGTTTATGGATCAGTGGGAGAGAGTTGCCTGGTCAGATGAATCATGGATTGTCATTCATCATACCGATGGCAGTGTCAGGATACGCAGTCTTCCAGGCGAACAGTTGCTCCCTCAATGTACAGTAGGCTGGTGGTGGCAGTATTATGCTTTGGGGGACGTTCTCTTGGGCGTCTCTGGGACCCGTGGTTGTAGTAGAGCAGACCATGAATGCTACAGGATATCTGAACATCATTGTGGACCAATTGCACCCTTACATGGCCACTGTTTTTCCAGCTGGAAATGGAATGTTCCAACAGGACGACACCCCATGTCACAAGGCTAAAATTGTGTTGAAGTGGTTCCAGGAACATGATGCTGAATTCCAGTTAATGTCCTGGCCGCCTAACTCACCGGATCTCAATCCGATAGAACACATTTGGGATGGCAGCTCAGAGTTCAAAGACCACCAATTCGCAATATCTCGGATTTGCGTGACCATTGCTTAAACATCTGGTACAATCTGTCTCTGGCCATCTACCAAGGACTTGTGGCATCCATGCCAAGGGAGTTGAAGCTGTGTTGCACACCAAAGGTGGGCCAACTCGTTATTGACAGGTGGTCATAATCTTTTGGCTCTTGAGTGTATTTAAAACATTTTAAAGAATCAACTTCAGTGTAATTTTTTCCTTTTTGTATTAGGCACTTTTATAACTGCTATAACTGAATTATAAAATTCAAAGCATAGTCCTCTTCCTCCCCTTTATCATTATATTTAGGGGATTAAAAAAAAAGAATATTTCCGGAACATATTTCAATTTCATGACAAATATTCATAAAGTATGCAGTACCACAGCAGAAACTTTATTTTAATTAATGCTTATAGGGTACTTAAAATAACCTCTGATCCTTGCAATTGGTATAAAGTAAACAGGGGGCAGGGGAGCTACTATTTTTTCTCATGAATACAGAATAGTATATAAAACCGGAAAGTTAATTTTTACTAAATGAATACCAAAGAATATATATCTATATTTTATTAAAGCAATTGTTACAAAACAGGGTTTAAAAAATAAAACGTGGATTTACAAGCATCTCATCTTAGTATATAAAGTACATTCTATCTTTTTAGAATGCGACCCGTTTTTACCATGGAATTTTTCTTCCTTTGTTTGTAAATAAGCATCCTCTGTGACTTTCATCTGCTTTTGAAATAACAGTGAGCATTCCATTCACACTAGCTTCTGCTGTCAGGGGTGCTTGTTCTCCCATGTCTGTCTTGACCCACCCAGGGTGCAGAGCCATAACAAATATGTTTGAAGTTTTCAACTCCATTGCTGCAGATTTTGTTACCATATTTAATGCTGCCTGAAAATAAAGTAGCATCTTTTAAAGAAAAATAATCATAACGTATATATGCTGTTGGTTAAAAAGCACACCATAAAATATCTCCTCTCCCCTCTGTATCTAAACACTTTTAATTTAGGAGGGGAGCTTGTAATCAAGAATAAAGGCATATTTGTCTTTGAGAAATTTTTTATAGTAAAATCTCAAAAAATATCCCCCACCTCCCAAAGTAAATCAGTTGTTGCCTCTGATGCCATCTAATCGATAATGTCAGATTGAGGCCCATGAAATTCATCAAGTCAAGGGTCTAGATCAGTGATATTCAACCCGCGGGCCGCATGTGGCCTAGTCATGGCCCATTGCACTAAAAAAAAATTTACTATTTAAAGAATAATTTATTAAAAATTTAGTGTGAAATTCTGTTAAAAAAGCAATGAAATTTATCAATTTTATTGTTGTTGCATGGATATGAATTGCAATATATTTTTCCTTTCTATTTGTAATTGTGATGATCAGTTTTAACAAATAAAAATGGAGTAGCGAAAGTGTGTTCACTGTACTGACCTAATTAGAGAAAAGATCATTTTATGGGGAAAACTGATTTTTAATAATTCCTCATGTCTTCCAAGAAAAAAATATCAAAAGAAAAGATAGTTGACTATTTTGTAGTAAAAAACAAACTTCCAATCGTCAGGAAACAAACTGATTAGAAACTTGTTTAATTTGCTGTGAAAATTTTATACAATTAGAATATAATATTGTTCATCCTTTTACTACTAAACACAAATTATTCAATGACACTTACGGATCTTTTTCAATATTGTTGACTGATGCAGAAATTGAGAAAGAATTTTTCTTAACTCCAGTGCAGATATTTTAAAAAGCTCACAAGGCTCGGTTTTTGCTTACATTAAACAAAACTCAATTAATGAGGAATTTTTGAAATTACTTACAATGAAGAGCCAAACTAGACATTGATTATATTGAACATATTTCCACTTTTTGAGAGAATATAGATGTAAAAGAAAAAATAATTAATTGGAGTGCATTGCTGGCTGTCCTTGAGTGACTGGATCCAAAAATGGATTTATATCACTGTTGAAACAGAAATATAACTTGACAAATTTTTTACACTTTTACTGCATTATTCACCAAGAGAATTTGACTGTAAGCTTACTAATTTTAAAATAGAAACTGTCATCAAAACTGCTATAATTATAGGGAATTATATTTGAGCACAAGAATTAAAACATCAAAAATTCAAGTCTTTTTGGGAAAATGAATCAGTATAGTGACATTCTTTTACATACAATGGTGCTTTGGCTTAGCAGAGAAAAAGTTTGGAAATGTTTTTTTCTTCATGGGAAGAAGTAACATTTTCAGAGCAACACTATGAAATTTACAGTAAACTGAAAAATGATGGATGTGGTGGTATATTTTAGCTTTTTTTTTTTGCAATGTTATAGAGAAGCTTAATCTTAATAGTGGCTTAATGGGTGGAAATAAAATGTTTTACAGATAGTAAAAAAAAAAAATAGTAGCTTTATTATGAAAAAAATGTAAAATCAAATTATGCACAATATTTTAATCATAATAAAAGTTAAACAGGATAATCTTAATATTTTGATGGGAAAATATTCAATTATTTCAAATTATATAGCTACATTATCCGATAAATCGTCAAGTAGATTTCAGAACTTAAGGCAAATCAAGAATACGCTCTTGTCTGTAGAAAATCCATGGCACTTGAAACAAGCAATACTTTTGGATCTTACTGATGTATTGGCAGGTAATTCCACAGAACTACTTGGTAAATTTATTGATATGAATAAAAACACCCACCTAGAAGTTATTTTTAAAGAAAAGAGCAGATCAAAAATTAGAATTTTGGAAAGAAGTTCCTGAACAATATACCACTTTACAAAAATGTGCCTAAACTTTTCTTACATTGTTTGCATCGACATATATGTGTGAACATCTTATTTCAAAATTATGACAAATAATGATTATCAACAAATAAAATCTAAAATTATCTTTCGTTCTGTAAAAATTTATTTGCTTTAGTGAAATAAAAAATATTTACATAAATTTGAAACTAAAATGCACACACAAGTTTGAATGAATTATCAACAAACAATACTGATTTCAGTCTTGAATTGAATGTTTAAACTCTTTGCTGCCAATCTGCACTTGATAAATTAATATTTTAAATAAAAATAAGTGAAGCTTTGTCAAAAGAAAGAAAAAATCAAATTATTAAACTACATGGCAATGTTATTTGTATGACAGTAGAATGTAAACAAGGGGCTTGGTCGTATATAAAAAGAAATCGGAAGTATCCCATTACTCAGTAAATACATAAAATCAAATTTTTGGGTACGTTTGACACAGAGGGGAATACAGTATTAAAATAAAAGCAAAAAAAAACCCCTTAAATATTTTGATTAATTTTCCACATTTTAAATATTTTATGTTACCTTAGTCTTATAGTGTTCCCCCCTTCACTCATTTATCCTCATGTTGCAACCCTTACGAAATACTTCAATACCTATGTGGCCGGGCAGAGAAAAAGGTTGAGAACCTTTGGTCAGATGATGTCTGCCATTAAATGCAGTTTTGAGCACCATGCAGGTGACAGTACATTTAAGTAAATTCAGTACATTAAATATATATGCAAATTGTATAAGGTAAATAATGAATTAAAAAAAAGAATACTACAACTACTTTTTAATAAAGTATTGACCCTATACCTCTTTAGTGGCTGCTCTTTAGATTGATATTAATTAATAGAGTTTGATGTATGAAACTGCAATGCCCATTTTGCTTTACAAATGGTTTCTTGACATATGCTCATATTTTACACAAAATTGTACGAGAGGCATTAGTGAAGTTAAGGTAAGTAGAAAGCATCAAATCACAATTGAAATTATGCCATGTTTATCGTAAAATCCGGTGTATTACGTGCATCTATATTTTCAAGCTACATTTTTTAATTTTTTGGTATACTCGCCATTATAACCCTCCCCCCTTTTTTATGAAGGAACTTGAAATATATGTGTGCAATGCTCTTTGTTTTAAAATCATTTACTCAAGGTATTATCCCAGGATATTGAAAAAAAATAGTATACTTTTAGAACTATATATATAATATATACAACCTAAGTTCATTAGGTATGTCATTTTTTTTAAATAAACAGTATTTCGATCTATGTAGAAGTCAATTTATTTTACACTCATCTTTTATTTTTGAAGCTATCATTTTTATATACCCGACATATAACAAGCACTGGAAATTTTGATCTTATGTTTTGTGTTCAAAGTACACATTTTACGCCGTATTTTACGGTAATTAAAATTTATTTCATTTAATCCTATGTAAAAGTTCAGTTACAGTACTCATGAGATTTACCAAATCATTCATTGATAACCAAAAATTCAATTCTTTGCATGTTTGTTTGATTAATAATGTAGCATTTAAAAGCAGGATGAGGACTATTTCCAACAGACCTTATAATTTAGAACTGAAATCAAGATAAAGATGATACTTGAACTGGCAACCTACACACCAATATAAGGACTCTGAGCTCCGATAGATTTACAGTGATTCATTTTCATTATACAATCATCATTGGGATACTAATCCATATCTTCAATGAAATAGCATCATTCATGAGTTTACAATCTATACTAATCCACCATTGAGACTGATTTACATCCAAGAATAATAAATTACGTTAAAAAAATAATTATTAAGAAAACTTCTTTTTATGGATGAGGGTTCATTAATGCTACACCATAAAGCAACCTAAAATAAAACTTGGTTGCTTTCGGCAATGGACCTTGTAATTTTGAACCATGGTTCAGGTGATGAGGATGACACCCGGGTTGGCACCCCTTCTCCAAACTTCCACACCATACCAATGGGAGGACTTTGACCCTCAACATATTTAACATGCATCAGCTCCTCTACAAAAAATTTTCTTAAAAATCGTTTCCATCCATTCAATCCATTTTCTTAAAATTCCATCGCCATTGAGTAGGATACACCTGCTCCCTCCATATTCGGTTGAATAGGTACAGGAGTCTTACTAGTGAATCCTTGTTCAAATGGCGAAGCAATTCATAAGATATTCCATCAGGACCTGGACTAGTATTATGGGCCGATGATAAGGCCCTCTTCAATTCCCACATGTCAAAGTCACAGTTGTATGGTACAGGCTGTCGACACCTGAAGTTGATAGGTGTCCGCTCTAAACGACTCTTAGTTGCCTGAAATACAGGGCTATATGAATCGGAGCTGGACACACTAGCAAATGTTTGGCCAATCAAATTGGCCACATCAACAGGCGACGAATAAATAGCCGACGATGTTTCCAATATCGGAATGGTAAAGTCCCGATAAAGGCCATTCGCGGCTTTCACCTTTCTCCATAACTGTTTACTTGTAGTGGACGATGTTATTGAAGATATATACTGGATCCAAGATTCTCTCTGACTTTGACGTCGAATTCTACGAGCTGACGCTTTTGCACGTTTGAACGCTATGAGATTTTCTGTGGTGGGGTATCTCCTGAAAATACCCCACGCCCTCCTTTGTTCCTTTTTTGCTTGTTGGCAGGAAGAATTCCACCATGGTTTGCACAGCTTCCGAACAGAATAAGAGGTTTCCGGAATGGCTGCATCGGCAGCATTTCTAATAGCTTCAGTGACGTTGAATACGGCATCATCAACTTCCCTGCTCTGGACCATTGTGCCAGTGATAACCGCTAGCCGTGTGAATTTATCCCAGTCAGCGCGATGAAAATGATATGTGGGAGGGCGATATTGTGCCCTCGCACCATTAACATGCGAGACTAGGAGAGGGAAATGATCACTATTGTATAGATCTCGTTCAACCTCAAGATTCAACATCGGTAGCAGTGTTGGCGAACAAATGGCAAGATCGAGGGAGTGAAATGTCCTCGTGGGTGCATGGAAATACGTTTTCTCGTCGTTGTTAAGCAGACAGAGACAGTGATCAGAGATCAACTGTTCGATCTGCCGCCCACGAGAATTTGTATCATCCTGCCCCCACAGAGGGCTATGTCCGTTAAAGTCACCGAGCAAAATAAAAGGAGCTGAAATTGACTGACTAATTGATTCAAATCCACTTGCTTCACAACATCATTGGGTGGTAAATAAACAGAACAGACTGTGACTAAAGAATGGATATGTATCCGTACTGCCACAGCCTGTAATGATGTGTGCAGTGTGACGACATTACTGGGATAAAGATGGGACGTGAAAAGGCATACACCTCCAGTTGGAGATGCATTACCATCTACATCCCGTCGTACACAATTATAACCACGCACTCGCATTGTCATGGTACTCTTCAGAAAAGTCTCCTGAAGAGCAACACATGCGGGCTGGTACGTGGATACGATGGATTTGAGATCATCGAGTCGAGTCCTCAAACCACGGCAGTTCCATGAAACAAAGGAGACCATTATAAGATTGCATTCACTCCGCCTTCGGAGCCAGGAGTCGAATGACCCGGTACTATGTCCATAAAATCCTCCTCCGATGGATGTAATTCGATTGTTTCCGAATCATCCACCGGATGGGGTTTTTTCGAAAAATTAGACATTTTCTTTTTGGGTCTTCCAGAATTCATTTCTCGTTGACGGGATCTTCGACTCTTTGGTCTTTTAGGCGAAGTGCTAGGAGGTCTTGGAGTAACTATTTTCTTTGGAGTTGGAGGGGGAGAGTTCTTTTCCGCTGTTTTTATTTCAGGATCTGAATATTGTGTCGAACTGTCTTTAAATGTTTTTTTTTGCGACACTAGCGTAACTAACTCCTGGGTGAGTGAGTGAGTGAGTATAGTGTTTAATGGCGCAAGAGCCGATCTCGGCTAAGCTGCGCCAAACATTTGTTTTAATTTCCATAAAAATTCTAAGAAACATAATCTGATATTTAAAAATTGACATAAAATAGAGCATAACAAAAAATATATTTCATTAAAATTGCATTTAAAAAAAATTTGTTTTTTCCTTCTTTTTCTTTTAGACAATCAAAATACTATAAAATGAGTTTAAAAAGTTCAAAAATAATGTAAAAAATGACTTTAAATTTGAACAAGTTATTTACAAATAAAATTTTATATAATTAGTCTAATTATTTTTTCCGATTTCTTGTCGGTGTCATGTAGTGGCTAAAACCAGTTTCATAATGGCTATCCATCAATTGTTCACTGACGTTATAGAGTATAACATCCTCATCTTCTGAGGTGTAGTGCACAAAACTCTTCTTCGGCTTGTGAGGTGTCATTTTAATTTCGATCTCTTGTTTTTTTGCTTTTAAACGCTTTTTCCTATCTTTAAAATTTTGCTTCAAACTTTTTGCTGCTTTAGATGCAGCAGAGGTTCGACTATTGGATGTCTCTGTATCAAGTAATGGTATTGATGGAAGAATTTCAATTGGTAAGGAGTTGGATGAGGAAGCAGATATGTTGGATGACATTTCCATAGGGCTGAACATATTATTCGTGTTGGAAAGCACGGCAGTAGACATAGGAATAGGTGGCTGAGGTTCTGACACTGTATCTGCTATTGAAGAGGTGGCAGGCAAGAGGTTTGTCTGGGTTGACAATGATGTGTATATTGATGTATTTTGTTTCAAGAGGGATGAAGTTGGTTGAAGTAATTTTATAGGTGGACAAACTATTTTTGTTATATTTTCATCAGTTTGTGTGGAATTGCTTACAGTTATGGATTTGGCAGCCTGAGCGTAGGTTTGAAATGGTTGTGGGACTATTAATTTTCGGGCTTCTGCATATGATATATTTTTATTAGATTTAATGGTTTGTATTTCTTTTTCGATAATCCATTTAGGGCACAGTTTTGAATCGGAAACTAACTCCTGGGACCGGTGTGCGTGAGGACACGACACGTCGGGCTTCAGGGTAGGACATATTTTTAATTTTCAGGGTGGTAATTTCTTTTTCAGTACTCCAAGTCGGGCAAGCACGAGAATAAGAAGGATGATCTCCATTGCAGTTAACACAGCGCTCCTTCAGTTTACAGTCTGTACTATCATGGCCCGTCTCCGCACAACGAGCATAGGTAAGTTTACCTCGGCAAACGGTTTTAGAATGGCCATATCGCTGACAATTAAAACAGCGCAGCGGATTTGGAATGTATGCTCGAACTGGACAGTTGAGATAGGCAGCCTTTACGGCCTGTGGAAGGTCAGGAGTCGAGAAGGTCAGGATGAGGTGCTTTGTATTTAGCACCTGTCCATCCCGCCTAATTGTGATTCGTCTGACTCCACAGAACTTTTGCTCGCGCAAATTCTCAAGAATCTCGTCGGTGTCCACGTTCAACAAATCCGCAGCCGAGATAATACCACGGGAAAAATTTAAACTGGTGTGTAGAGTGACTGTGATGTCAAAATGGGCCATTTTCTTTAGATTCATAAGAGCTGAAGCTTGATTGGAAGATGTAACTTCGAGGAACAGGTCCCCAGATCGCATCTGCCGAATCGTCTTAACAGCTCCTATGGCACTCGTGATTGCCTTATGAATTAAGAAAGGTGAAACTTTGAGGAAATTGTCGTCATTCTTTTTAATAATGAAAAACCGGGCAGTCAGATACAATTTTTGCTCCACAATGGGAGGAGTTGACGGAATCTGGCCTCCGTCGGGGCACGAAGAAGTTCCTGGACTCAATGACGGGGTCGAGTTCTCAACCCGGTCAGCCCAGGAGAGAGTATTTGGTGGCGCAAAAGATATATTATTTGTCTCCATAGGAGGCGGCAAAACGATATTCTCTTTAGTTGTCATCATATTTTTGGCTACACGGATTCCTTCTAGTTCCATCGGGGCCAGACCCCGAATTCCCACACTTTTCTAACGTGCCAAGTGGAACCGCCGGAGGATTCTTCAAAGCTAGACGGTGGGGAAACCCCCATAACGTGCTGCCGGGCACTGTCCAAGACCGAAGCCAAGGAGGATTTCTCGATATGAACCAGTCCCCACCGCCTAGCCAACCGCTACCAAGGCCCTCAACCTCTAGGACGCTTTCGGCAGAACGTATCTCAAAGCCGTAACCGGCGATGCACGCAACTCTTCCGCCGCTTACCCTTCCCCGTAAGGGTCCTTTCCACTGCCCAAATAGTATCCCTCGCAGAAGAGTCTACAGCAAGGGTGGTCAACCTTTTTGGTAAGAGTGCCACTATCTGATGATAAACCATTACGCGTGCCACTTCCAACTTTTTCAACAAACAAAAAGATATAAAAGGAGAAAAAGCGTTACTTATTGGCTTATGGGACTTTTACGCAACTAGCATATTTTTTATACGTCTAAATAAAGAAAATTAAAAAAAACAATATAATAAATACTTAGGTTTTATTGTTAATAAAGGGTTGAATAAGGTTTTATTGTTATTGTTACTGTTTAGGTATAAAATAATAATAAGTAACTTTAAAAACACACACACATTTAATTCTAACTTATTATTAAGCAATCAGTACTTGCTTTACGTGGCTTTTGAGTTTGTAGTTTTTTTATCTAGTGATCCATAATAGGATTAGTTTTTGAAGATATTAACAAAATTAGATTGTTTTAGGTGTATAATATCTGTTAACTTTGAGCGATATTATGATTTTATTATGTTCGTAATAGGAAACATTTGTTTACAAACATATGTTGATCCAAAACTACAACAATATCGGACAGCTAAATCGTGTGAATTTGGAAAATTGCCTGTTGGTAGAAATTTTCAAAATTAAATATAATTTGGATCACTTGAGTTGAAATTATTTCCATATATTTGATATTCAATTTAGTATGGTGCTGTAGGTTAATTACGATTTGGATCTCAAGTGGGTAACATTCAACGTCTTGTAGAGAAATTGAAAAAGGATTTATGAAAATGTAAGCAATTTTATTATCATCATGAAAATCCTCCAAACTAGCACTGAATGAATCCTTTAAAATTAACAATAAATTTTTAATGTATTATAGATTGGATCATTATTTACTTTGGGTGATAGTTTCTGCATGTTGTCAATCTTTTTTTTTTCAAAAAAAAGAGACAGAAGATAAAAAATTTTACTTACAAAAAATATGTGATCAACCAGGATAGGAAAAACATATTCTTTCCCTGTGATCTTGAAGAATTTAAATGCTTCATAATATCGGTAAAAAAGCTTAATATCACAGCCAGTCTTCATTCTTTAGTAGCAAGAATTCATCGGGCAGTCATTGTTTACTTCCAGATATTTTAAAACAAGCTTTCACAAATTCCAAAATTTCGTGCGTGAACTTCCTTTGGAAATTCAGCACAAACAACAATGAAGGAGTATTTTTGACATGATAATTTTCTATTTTAATTCAATTAATTGTCTAAAATAAATTGAGGTTTTTGTCTGAGACAACTACATTTTAAGAGAACCGAGACGTGATAAACCTTCAAAAAATCGATTTTTCAATTTTCATCTTAAAAAAAAGTAGAGTTAAAGCTCATTCCAAAAATGTATAACATGCATAGGTTTAAAGCTCAATATCCGAGTAATTGCGGTTTTAAAATGTAAACAGCTGCCACGCCTGTTGCTTACGTTATCGTACATCAAGTGCTACGCCCATCTTTCAGTAACCGAAGCATGTTTTTATGTAGATAGGTATTTTAATATCACTTAATCTGGATATATATTTATTTTATTCTTGTGGTTTGAGAAGGACTTTAACTACTGAACTCAATCTTGCTTATAACACAAGCTGTGCGAATTTCGAAAATTTAGTTTTCTTGTGCATGAGTTACAAACACGTGAGTTACGAACGTCATATTTTGACAGCTAATTAACTTTTTCTTGTTTACTTTCAGTTTGTTTATGATTTGTAAGTATTTTAAATATTTGCAATGCCTCGAACAAAGAAATTTGGACAACAGAAACGTCGTCTAATTCGTAAAAAAACTTCAGTATGTGTGGAGAGTGAACAATTTGATGTCAGTGCTTCTCAAAAAAAGATTGAGAAGAGTGAAGGGCATTTTGACTATAAAGATAACTTTTCAGCTGAATCTCAAGTGAGTGAGTGATTGTAGGGTTTAATGGCGCAAGAGCCGATTTCGGCTAAGCTGCGCCAATCAATTGTTAAAATATTAAAAATCCATTTAAAATACTCAAATATCAGCTGAATCTCAAAGCAGGTTTGTTATTATTGACTTAAATATGCTTAATGATATTTTCAACAATATTGCAAATGCAGATATTGTGATAGATCTTTCTGCTTTGATGTTGCTGAAAATAAAAGTAATCGCAGAGGCCTTTCTAGCAGTATATTAGCAACTTGCAAGTATTGTGGCCATAGTTATGGTTCAATGACTTCAAATTCTGTGCCAGCAGGACATGAAGTGAATTTGAGGTTTGTTTATGGCATGAGATGCATTGGAATTGGAAAAAGTGCAGCTCAGACATTTTGTGCGCTGATGAACTTGCCACCACCTCCAGCTAAATTTGAAAGACTGTATACGCCAATTTTTAATGCGTTGGAAACTGCTTCATCATGTTCAATGGTTAACAGCGTTAATGAAGCTGCCATTGAAAATGAAAACAATAAAGACATAGCATTTACTCTTGATGGGGCCTGGCAAAAAAGAGGACACACGTCAAAGAATGGTGTTATAACGGCAACTTTTCTCGATAACGGAAAGGTTATTGATTTTGAGTGCCTGAAAAATATTGTTTTGAATGTAGAAACAAAAACAAAACCTGTGATAATTGCCAGGCAAACTATCATGGATTTAGTGCGGGAATGGAGAGTGAAGGAGCATTGCGGATTTTCAATCGCTCATTACCAATTTACAATGTTCGGTATGTTCAGTACCTTGGAGATAGAGATTCGAAGGGGTTCCTTAGGGTTCAAGAGTTCAACATATACGGCTCCTATTGAAAAATTGGAGTGCATCGGCCACGTCCAAAAAAGGATGGGATCAAGACTGAGAGCCCTAATGAACAGTTTAAAATCCACCAAGCTGTCAGACAATAAAGCAATATTATATATAAAAATTATTATTTCGGTTGCCTTCCTTATTCCTTTGAGCTCAATCATGGAACTTATGGTTTTCTAGTGTTAAGTAAACTTTAACGTACTTGATAAATTTTAAACTTTAAAGAAACAGAATCTTTAACTTTATGCGAATATTTTACTGAAGAGTTCATGTGGTTTTAAAAATGGGTTTCCTAATATTAATCAACATTTTTCAAAAGCGAATCAATTGATAATTACCCATTATAAATTAATAGACAAGTTTCATTCAGTTCTATAAACATTATCAAAAAAATAATTAAACAATTTTTATATACCATAATTTTGAGCGTATAGTCCGCGGACTATCTGTGTTTAAAAGGCGAATTTTTGAAGCTGCGGACTATATCCACCAGTGTGGATAATACGCTGGTTGTTCACGGTTAGAATCGTTGAAATTTAAAAAACACGCTGTCGTGAACCGCCGATGATCAAATATAAAAAAGGGCGAGATTCCAAGAAAACATTCGGATGTATCGATAGTAAACCATAGAGCATAGTGCAAAACGAATGATTAGTAGCAAGTAGAGCTCCTAAAATTCAGGCTGGCGCATCAAGCGATGACGGGATATGAGCACTCACTTAGCGCAACTAGAGTCTTGTATCCCAGTATCCTTCGCACTGCTTTAGCGCAACTGCCGGGAGGGGGGAAAGTAGTCAATGTGTCAGCTCGATTTTTAGGAGCCTTAGTAACATGTACCTCTAGTACGAAAAAAAGCGCGATTCATTTACTTATAGCGTGGTTTGGCAACACTAAGTGTGGGGTCGAAGGTCACATTTCATTACCACTTATCACGAGGATAGCACGTTGCACAATATATTGTTTTCGTATTTTGTCTTTCAACTTCGATAACGTTGATGAAACATCGACGGAGTTTTACTGCTGAGTTTAAACTCAAGGTAGTTGAGAAAACTGAAAAAGATGGAAATAGAGAAGCGGGCCGTTATTTTGAAGTGGACGAGAAAGCGGTGAGAAATTGGCGCAAACAAAAGAATGTGTTAAAAAGCATGGGAAGAAAGCGATCCAATCGTCACGGAAAAGTAAAATGGCCAGCTTTAGAGGAAAATTCACTGAGATGGGTTCTCGACCAAAGAAATGCCGGACGCTCCATTTCAACAGTTAAAATCCGTCTCCAAGCGAAGTCCATGGCAGAAGAGATGCAGATAACGGATTTCAAGGGAGGAATAAATTGGCTTACCGCTTCATGCGTCGTAAAATCTTGGAGAATTAGTTCCCAGCAGAACGACAATGTGTCAGGCTGTTCCGGACGACGTAGATGAAAAAAAAAGCTTCTTTCCATCAGTTTATTGCAGAAGGGTTGCCTTCCTTATTCCTTTGAGCTCAATCATGGAATTCATGGTTTTCTAGTGTTAAATAAATTTTAACGTACTTGATAAATTTTCAACTTTAAAGAAACAATCTTTAACTTTATGCGAATATTTTACTGAAGAGTTTATGTGGTTTTAAAAATGGGTTTCCTAATATTAATCAACATTTTTCAAAAGCGAATCAATGGATAATTACCCATTATAAATTAATAGATAAGTTTCATTCGGTTCTATAAACATTATCAAAAAAATTATTTAAAAAATTTTTATGTACCATAATTTCGAGCGTATAGTCCGCGGACTATCTGTGTTTAAAAGGCGAATTTTTGAAGCTGCGGACTATATCCACCAGTGTGGATAATACGCTGGTTGTTCACGGTTAAAATCGTTTAAATTTAAAAAACACGCTGTCGTGAACGGCCGATGATCAAACATAAAAAAGGGCGAGATTCCAAGAAAACATTCGGATGTATCGATAGTAAACCATAGAGCATAGTGCAAAACGAATGATTAGTAGCAAGTAGAGCTCCTAAAATCCAGGCTGGCGCATCAAGCGATGACGGGATATGAGCACTCACTTAGCGCAACTAGAGTCTTGTATCCCAGTATCCTTCGCACTGCTTTAGCGCAACTGCCGGGGGGGGGGAGTAGTTAATGCGTCAACTCCATTTTTAGGAGCCTTAGTAGCAAGTACCTCGAGTACGGAAAAAAAAGCTCGATTCATTTAATTATAGCGTGGTTTGGCAACACCGAGTGAGTGGGGTCGAAGGTCACATTTCATTACCACTTAATCACGACTTTAATGTTTGATGGCAAGTTAGGTTAGGTTAGTTAGGCAAGATTGAAGGTTAAAACTAAATGTTTAGTGGGGAAAAGTGGTGTGTATTTTTTATTGCAATTCT
>BMAO01012252.1:0-59013 GCA_019973975.1 Trichonephila clavata
GAATGTTTATGAGCGCTAGAGGGCGCTTTACATTCTTATGCACGTACATTCTTATACACACCTAATATACGTTTAGTTTACAGCTAGTTGATGGACACATGTTTAGCTAAATAATAAAGACCGATTTCCTTTTCAACCAATTCAGTTTCTACTAGCCACGTTTATTCGTTAGTTTTAAATTGTATTTTAGCTACGGCGGACGTAAAATTTTGAGAGTTATGTCTGATTTATGTTTTATATGTAATGAATCACTATCACAAGCTTATCCTGTTAATGTAGTGCGTGGTTTAAAAACTTTGAGAGCTGCAAGTATCGAACGAAAGGACGGTCACATTGATTTTTTAAATTCTTCAACCTCCGTGAATGTACATACCGAGTGCCGAAAAGTGTACATTAGTAAAAATTCTATTGCAGCATTTTTTCAGCATTATCATCACCTAGTGTCCCTCGTAAAAGAAGAAATGAAGCGTTTGGTTTCAAAAAGCTCTGTTTTTTTTTGGTCAAGTAGCTGATGAAGCAACAGAAACTAAAAAAAAGAGAAGTACAGGTGCAAGATCACTAAAGTGAGTACTCGAGTTTAAAGACAATGTCTTAAAAAAGGCAGAAGAACGTGGTGATTCTATAGGAGAATTAGTGAAAGATCCTATACTTTGTGAGTATGATTTGATCGCTTCTGAAGCAAAATATCATACTTCTGCTACACTAATTTCTTAAATCAGATACCATCTACTGAAAAGAAGTCTCGCCAAGATAGTCAAGTCTCAGAAGCTATGGCAGAGATTTTTAATTACATCGAAAATCACGACGATTCCCAATTTACATTGAAATAGCTCATAGATGTCCTGACGGGGTATGTACCAGATGATAAAACTATAATTTTACGAGACTTCAACAAAAATATTTAACGAATATAATAATTACGACAAAAGTAAGATCTTTTACAATCATATCTTTTCGTGATACACAAGCTAATATATTATCAAAAGCTAGGTATGATAATAAAAAAGGGATCCCGAAGAGAAGAACGGTTGCGAATTGTAGAAGCTGCAGCAGCTATTATTCGTGGAGACATTCGGTCATCCGTCGTTGAAACCAAGTCTTATCCACCTCTAAGTAAAACATTCGACGATGTAAATCAAGATATACCAAAAAGTTTATTGAATTTCTTACGAGAAGTCATAATGAAAAACAGAAAAGGAAAAATAGCTTATTTAAAAACAAAATGCACGTCAATAATTCATGCAATAATAGCTACATTACGAGAACGATCATTTTCATCACAGCTACTATTACGCCTTTCTGTGTTTCTTCAGAGAAGATATGTATCTAAAAGACTTATAGAAGTGTTATATAGCTTGGGTTTTGCAGCTTCGTATTGTAATACTGTACAGTACGAAATTTCAGCAGTTTACTATCCACAACCTCGTATTTTATCATCGAAATCAGGGGTGCTAGTTCAATATGTTGGGGACAATGCTGATACAAATGTCTATACTCTTGATGGTAATAATATTCTCCATGTTATGGGGATGATTAAGATTGTTACTCCAAAAGATTCTATTCTTTACAATGACCGTATACAAAAATATACAACCAAACCATGTGCAAAAGAGTTAGCAGCAATATAACACGCATCTCTTCTAGCATATGAAAAACCAATTGTACCTGGATACAGCAAAATTCAAGTCAAAAATCTACATGGTGATCAAGCATTAACAGAAAAGAATTTAAACGGTATTAATTTTTTGTGGTTACACGGAAAGTGGAAGAATATTTCATCATTACCTGTGTGGAATGGCTTTCTCGAACAGCTCACTAAAAATAATAAGGATTTTTCTACTTCTCGGTCATGTTTCTTCCTTTTATTGATCATCCTGCCAGTAACGTAGACACAATTTATACTACTTTACATTGCGCTACAAATATTGCCAAGTTACATGGCCAAAAAAAGTGTTTAATTACTTTTGATCAACCTCTCTACTCTAAAGCACGTGAAATAGTAGCTGCGTCGGATGCTAACTCAGAATTATGTAAGATAGTTGTTAAATTAGGAGGATTTCGCGCGTATACTCATGTCCTTTCTTGGATCGATTGGATATATAATGCATGGAAGTGGACTCAAAGAAGCTCTAGGTAAAATATATGCTACGAATTCAGTCGACAAAACGTTGAATGGTCACGCTTATTCAAGAAGTATCAGAGGTCATATACATTGTTACGGCTTGCATTGTCAATGATAATCTTCGAAGACATGAAGATTGTGTGTTAAATGAGTTAACTGAACAAATCAATTGCCGAAATTTTTTCTATGAAGGCATTGAAGGGTGTGTAGGCAACTCAAACTTATTTATAGATCAATTTCAGAATAAATTGAATGAATTAAAAGCTCGAGGTCCTACAGTACAATTATGGGTATAATATTTCGAAATAGTATCAATAGCACTCGACTTTATTCGCGCTGAAAAACTGGGACTTTTCAAAGAACATCTTAATGCTGTACGAAGAATGCTGCCATATTTTCACGCTAGTGGTCATTTTTTATATGCGAAGTCTGCACATTTATATCTTCAAGATATGAACGATTTAGAATATAAAATGGATGGACAGACTTTTAAGAACTTTAAAAATGGATTCTTCACCGTGAAATGAACAGAGAAATTTAATTCTGGTACATGGACAGATATTGTTATCGAACAAAGTCTAATGAAATCTATGAAGACAGAAGGGGGAGTATCTCGTGATCGAAGTACGCAAGAAAGTGTTTTATGTAAATGGGTGTTTGCTATGTACGCTACAAATACAATTTGTGACGAGATGGAGAAGTTTTGTACAATTTCTTTAGACTATACTGAACAACACGTTGATGCTAAGGATTCAAGAGTAAAAAGAGATAATACTGATGTAAGTAAACTAGTTGAATGGCTTACACTTCATAATCCCTTTCGAAATAAGCAACAATTGGTATCTTTAGCTTCTGTAACAGTTGGAAATGATCAAATTAACTGTCATAAAGCCCATGAAATCGGATTACAATCAATGGTAAAGATAACTGGTTTAAAATTTAATGAAATAAAGTTAAAACGATCCAATAAGGTTTTACCGCTTTCGATTGTCAACAAATCTGTCAAAATTAACGGTTGTAGAGTTTCAATTGATCCATTGTTACTCTTCCAAAGAAAAACTGTAAGCAAACAGTTTGAACGTAATCTTCAAGAATATCTCCAATATGAAATAAGTCCATATACATCAACTTCATTTGATAATGATGGCATGAGAAAAACCACTAAAGCGACATTATGACTCCTGTAGATTTTGACCTCGATGAAAATAATGTAACATACATTATCGATGGTGGGTTTCTTTTGTATCGCATCGTATGGAGTAAAGACGAGATACTTTTTCAATAATTTTAGATAAATAAGTAAAATATTTACAAAAACATTATGGTTCTGAATTTGTAGTAGTATTTGATGGATACTCGGACTATAGCAAAAACATAAAAGCAATGAAAGAGCCAAGAAGAACTGCTTTATCAAAACATAATGATGTTTGTTTCGACGAAACAATGATAGTATCAATTAGCCAAGAGAATTTTTTGTCGAATCTATGTAATAAAAAAATTTTATTAACATGTTGATTGGGAAATTAGAATCTGTTGATATCACAATAAAACAGGCCAAAGATGATGCAGATGTTCTTATTATAGAAACAGCTATTGGAGAATCGGAACATCACAGGACTGCCGTCATAGTAGGAGGAGATATTGATTTGCTCGTCATTTTAATTGGACGTACTCAAGCGCATCAAAAAGAAGTGTTCTTTAAAAAAGTTGGTAAGGGGAATGTTAAAACTCAAATATACTTTTCCAAAAGTTTTGATAAATATCCTCATTGTAAAAAGCATATTTTGTTTCTGCACGCATTTAATGGCTGTGATACAACATCTGCACTTTTTAAAAAAGGGGAAAAAACTTTCATTAGAATATTAGAGAATCTTCCGAACTTGGATTAACTAGCTCACGTATTTCCAAGAAAAAAACTGTCCTGTACAAACATCACATGAAAATGGATTACGAGTCTTGTTGGCGATATACAATGCTCCAAAATCTGAGAACAGTATTGATAATCTACGATACACACACACACACACACTCAATTCATCAAATCAACAAAGCTCAACAAACCCGTGCAGTTATCCAATCTTCCACCAACAAGTGCAGCGGCTCAGCAACACATTAGCCGTGTATATTATCAAGTTCAAACTTGGCTAGGGAATGATTTAAAACCCCAGGAATGGGGTTGGATTCTGCGGAATGAATTCTTGGAACCGATTACGACAATATTACTGCCTGCTCCAGATGAATTACTCAATACCATATTTTGCAACTGCAAAAATGGTTGTGGTTTACGCTGTGGATGTAGGAAATCGGGGTTTCAATGTTCTTCAGCTTGTGGCCAGTGTAATGGGCAAGCTTGCTTCAATGCTTCACGATACGAGAGCGATCTCGATGAAAATTGTACTTTTGATTCCAAAATCCTTCAAGATTTGGAGAAAAATATCCTTGACAACGAAAATAATGAGAATGAATTGCAAATTTTCGAGTGATCGAAAGACACTGAAGAATAAGAGGTAAAAAATTAACATTCATATTCGTCTTATAATTAAAATTTTTGTAAAGCCTCTTTACATCCGAATTTCAATTGTAATAATTGTATAAAACGATATTTCTCTCTCTCTCTCTAAGTAAAAATATAATTAAAAATTACTTACTTTATTTTTTTCTACTTTAAATGTAACTAGTACATATAATAATAGAATATAAGCATATCTGTCAACTTTTGAACTACACGAACAGTGTAGTTCAAAAGTTAGTTATAAAAGAAACATATACTTGTTTAATGAAATATATTACTAAGTGTAATGTAATGATTAATAAAAAGGCCAAATGTTCATAACTATGTATATTTTTAAGGTTAATAGACCATATACAGCGTATTATATCATATGACTTACGGTCGACTTTGTATTCTGCTGAAGATAACTAAGCGCTGAGCATTCAGCGCCCTCTATCACAAAAAACGGTTTGATGTATAAAAAATTGTTTCAATTGAAATTATAGAAAATTTTATTCTCTACAATATTAATAATAAATGTAAATAACATTAAAGCCATAGGAAACGAGATATTTGCAAAAAACAGAATTTTTTGACCTTTGACCTTGAATATCTTAAGACGCGGACACGAGATTTTATGAGACTTTTTGAGACAACTTTTAGAATGCCAAAATCTATATATATATAAAGGAGAAAAGCGACTCACTCACTGACTGACTGACTAATCACGATATCTCCGGAACTATTCAACCTACAGACTTCAAATTTGGTAGACATATTCCTTTCATAGAGTAGACGTCAGCTAAGAACGGATTTTCCGAAATTCGAAACGCCAGGGGCGTTATGAATAATTGCTTCCATGTTTAAACTACTTGATGTACAATCTTGAAATTGGGTAAGCATATTCCTTTCAGAGAGTAGAGATCCGCTACAAAATGAGTTTGGTGAAAATCGACCCCCAAGTGGCGTTGCAGGGGCTTAGGGGGCGTTATAGATAATTATTTCCATTTTTAAACTATTTGACGCACTGTCTTTAAATTTGATAAATATATTCCTTTCGTAGAATAATGATCAGTTAAAAAACAGGTTTTGTGAAAACAGACTTCTAAGTGGCGTTGGGGGGGGTTAAGGGGCGTAATAGATAAATATATCCGTTTTTAAACTACTTCACCTACCTGCTTGAAAATTGGTAGGTAAGTTTCTTTCCAGGAGTAAATATCCGCTACAAAAAGGGTTTTGGGAAAATTGACCCCCGAGGGGTGTTGCGGGGGCGGAGGGTTTAAGGGGCGTTATAAATTCCGATTTTTAAGTTACTAGACGTACAGTCTTGAAACTTAGTAAGCAGATTCCTATTCATAGGGTAGAGATACGCTAAAAAATGGGTTTCGTGGAAATTGCCCCCCAAGTGGCGTTGCGGGACTTAAGGGGCGTTATAGATAATTATTTCCATTTTTAAACTATTAGACGCAGTCTTTATATTTGATAAATATATTTCTTTCATAGAGTAGAGATCAGCTGTAAGAAAGTTTTGTGAAAACAGTCCTCTAAGTGGCGTTGCAGGGGATTAAGTGGCGTAATAAATAAATATTTTCGTTTTTAAACTACTTGACCTACCTGCTTGAAAATTGGTAGGAATGTTTCTTTCATGGAGTAAATATCCGCTACAAAACAGGTTTGGGGGAAATTGACTCCCAAATGGTGTTGCGGGGGTGGGGGTTTAAGGGGCGTTATAAATTCCGATTTATAAGTTATTCGACGTACAGTCTTGAAACTTAGTAAGCAGATTCCTCTCATAGGGTAGAGATACGCTACAAAATGGGTTTCGGGAAAATTGAGCCCAAGTGGCGTTGCGGGACTTAAGAGGGCGTTACAGATAATTATTTCCATTTTTAAACTATTAGACGCACAGTCTTTATATTTGATAAATAGATTTATTTAATAGAGTCAGCTATAAGAAGGTTTTGTGAAAACAGACTTCTAAGTGGCGTTGCGGGGTATAAGTGGCGTAATAGATAAATATTTTCGTTTTTAAACTACTTGACCTATCTGCTTGAAAATTGGTAGAAATGTTTCTTTCATGGAGTAAATATCCGCTACAAAACGGGTTTGGAGAAAATTGACCCCCAAGGGGTGTTGTAGGGGGTTAAGGGCAGATATAAATAATTATTTCGATTTTTAAACCATTAGACTCACAGTCTTGAAATTTGGTAAGCAGATTCCTCTCATAGGATAGAAATACACTACAAAATATGTTTTGTGAAAATCGACCCCTAGGTGGCGTTGCGGGGGTTCAAGGGGCGTTATTGATAATTTTTTTGCATTTTTAATTAATTGGACGCACAGTCTTCAAATTTTGCTAAGCAGATTCCTTTCATAGAGTGCAATTCCCCTACAAAATGGGTTTTGTGAAAACAGACCCAGAAGTGGCGTTGCGGGGGCTCAAGTGGCGTTATAGACAATTATCCCCATTTTTAAACTGTTAGACGTACAGTCTTGAAATTTGATAAGCAGATTCCTTTCGTAAAGTAGAGAACCGCTACAAAATGGGTTTTGCGAATATCAACTACCAAGTTTCATTTCGGGAGTTTAAGAGGCGTAATCGATAAATATTTCCATTTTTAAACTATTTGATCATCCTGCTTGAAAATTGGTTGGCATGTTCCTTTCATGGAATAGAGTTCCTCTAACAAAGAGTGAAACGAAAATTGACCCCTAAGGATGTTTGCGAGGGGTCAAGAGGAGTTACAGAAAAATATTAATGTTTTTAATTGTTAGACCCATATACTTGAAATTTGTTAAGCATGTTTCTTTTGTTGAATAGAGATCCACTAAGAATGTATTTTAAGCAAATCAAGTTCTTAGGTGGGAGTGCAGTGGGTTACTGGGACGTATTGACAAAAAAATTTACTTTTTTCGAGCTACAAGGACTATAATAATGAAATTTGGTTTGCATTTTTCTTTTGTTGAATTGAAATCCTCTAAGAGCGGTTATTTTGGAAAACGGCTTTCAACGGGATTACGGGGATATTGATAGTAAAACTTCTTTTTTTCTGTTAGATTTAGACTTGAAATTTGGCTTGCATATTCAATTTACGGAGTAGACATCCACCGAAAATTGGTTTTGCGGGAATCCGCTTGGTTTTTGGGTTACAAAAGAGCAAATATCATTCTATACTTCAATTTTAGAGATTTTTAGAAAATACAAATTAGATGAGTTCTGCCCTTTTTTTTGCGACAGTTAAAGGTATAAGTATATTTTTCAATACAATCGAATTCTTAATGCTAGGACTTAGATATCAATAATTTATACACATATATATAAGCAGTAAAAATTTATAAAACATCATGAAATACCCAGCGAAGCGGGCGGGTAACAGCTAGTAAAGGTATATACGAGTTTTCAGCTTCTTATCTCTCATTCCGCAGCGAAACCCTAAGATGACTGGACTAAGTTTGAAACGAGCGGGAGTGAGTTTTTAGATGCAATGTTACTATTCGATTAAGATTAAGGTTAACGCGTTAGTCTTGAACCAAAGAATTTAAAAAAATATTTTTAAGGAGTTAATTAAAAGAATACTAGAGGGAAATATTATTATTATTATTAAATATTTTGGAGAAAAGCGACTCACTCACTCATCACGAGATCTTACGGATGTATAAGACGTACTTAAAATTAAACAGATTTTTTTTTCTTTCTTTCTTTCTTTTTTTTTTTTTTTTTTTTTGAGTAGAGATCCACTAAAAATGAATTTTGCAAAATTCGATTCAAAAGATAGCTCGTATAAAACTTCTGTTTTTGAACTATTAGAACTAAAAGACATGAAGTTTGGGAAACATGTTTCTTTTCTTGAGTAGAGATCCGCTAAGAATGGGTTTTGTAGAAGTCGACTTATGCTGATTGAGGGAGATTAAGCGAGTATTCAAGAATAAACAAGTAATATAAAAAAAAATTAACATCAATTCTTACTTCGTTAGACAAACGTACTAGTGCCACCTGTTGCAACTAGTTATAACTACGACATAAATAACGCAGAATAAATTTAAAATTTAGTTAATGTATTAATGTTAGAAAAAACTCCATTAACATCAAGTGTAATGCACTACAAGTTAAAAAAAAATTATTTGAACTTGAATGGATGAATAGCAAGTACTTTATTAACGATTGAAAATATGAACTAGATTTATATATATATAGGGAGAGAGAGAACTAATAGTAGGAATTGAAAAAATAATTCCCATTTTTGAACTATTAGACCTCTAGACTTGAAATTTAGCTAACATAATCTTTTGTTGAATAGAGATGCCCTGAAAATGGGTTTATGGAAATAAATGGACTCCAAGGAGAGGGGCTTACAAAGGTTTAAAAAATAAACTTCTATTTTAGAAATTCAAATCCTGTCCCTTTTAAACCAAAAAGGGAGGGATATAAGAATGTTTTTCGATACAATCGAGATTTTAATGCTAACACACACACAAACACAAAAACAACACATAGCAATATGACATCATGAAATACCCAGCGAAGCGGGCGAATAGCAAACATGCTGCATAAAATACCTTTTAGGGTCTGCAACCCCGGGATTAAAATAACTAAACCCGGGATTTAATTTCTGTCTGAATTATATTTTGAAATTTTTTTTCAAAGTATTGTGAATCTCATTTACTTTTTTCTAATGTCTACGTTTAATGTCAGTTTTCTTACGTCTTGAACCTTGAAGGGTTCGAGGTGGGTGTGTATGTTAAACCGTGAGATTTGATATTTGTTTTCTCTTATTTTCTTCTGTCACTTTCTCCCCATCGTGAGTGGGGACAGAAAACGGACATTTCTCCCACCCTCGGGATGTCCGGTGTCAGCTAGATTGGACAGAGGCAATTAGAATTTTTGGAGGATATGTAGTAGGACTTTCAGCCCCGAGATCCCGGTTCTCTTTCCAATCCCGGGATTTAATTTTTGTCTGAATTATTTTTTAAAAAATTTTCCCATAAAAATTTTCTAAGAATTCAATTTTTTTAAAATTTATATATTTTTTTTTATGAAATATGTACCCAAAGCTTTTTTGTGCAATTATAAGTGTTATAAGTAAAAAAAAAAATACATGCATTTCTCATATGGGAGAACGTGACACACACACACACACAGATATAAGTGGCTCTCACTGTGTGTGCAATACTTACATAATAATATAAGCAACATCTTAAGAATAGATTTTGTCACAGTTCCTTCAATGAATTGCCGTTCATTACAGCGGACCTGCTTGAAAGACTTGAGACACTTCAAATCCCGTTGCATTACTAACAGCTCATGCAACTGTATCTTCTATTTCAAATAAGGTAATACTTGAAATTGATTTACATTCTGATTCAATAACTGGATCAATTTATACACAAAAACCATTAAGTGTAGCAGAAGAACTATATAAAGTTATCAAAGAGGTATATGCACCAATGCATTCTATTAGATTTGAGACACTGTCATCATAAATTCAAAAAAACATGTTTCTTTTTTTGAAAATGGTGGGAGACGTGGTGACTACCTGAAAAGAACATACTCCTATTTACTAATGACGGTAACGCCTACTCTCTCTAGTATAGAATTCGAACAAGCATTTTCTTCGGCAGGACAATGTGTTACAAAAATAAAAAGTTTCAACGATGAAACGCTGAGGAGCTGTGTTTTTAAAGCTTATTTACAGAAACACAAGAAATGAAGAAATGCTTTTTTTTAAATATCATTATGTATTATTTTTATTTCTTTGTTATGTTGAATGAAGCTTTTCTGTTTCAATAAAATTAATATTAAGCCAATGTTTAACTATATTTTTAGTTTTATTATGTAATTTCAACTATACTAATGTGTATTTTTAATAAATAGATCACTCCTAATCCCGGGACCAATCCCGGAATTTGAATAATGTAATTGCAAAATCCCGGGATTGAAAATATGACACGGGATTGCAAACCCTAATACCTTTTATGCATCCTAAAATTTGACTTAATTTCTTATAACTTCGCAGCATTTATTCTTGAATTATTAGTTCTGGGGACCCGATAAATCTGAATCAAATTACAATTCTAAAAAAATTTATTCAAAAATTCAATTAATTTCTTATAATTTAATTTGTAATGAAACTGATCTCTTTAAAATCTTATGAGGTCAAATTTTTTTTTTTTTTTTACTTCATTTTGCACAAATAAGTTTTTTTTTTTTTTTTTGTCGATTTAATTTTTCCAATATGTCCAAGCTTATTTTCCGAAATAAGTTAAGAAAAGAAGTGCATTTTCTAATTTTATTTTTTGAGGTCGTATTCAAAATAGTCAGTAGGAGAGAAATATCATAACATGTAAATTTTTGATTCGGTAAACAGGAGAGCAATTAGTTGCCCACATTGTGTTAAAATGAGGTACATCGAACCGAATTTAGTTATTAGTATATGAATTTGTTTAAATGCTATTTACACACAAAATATTATTTTCTGTTTATTAAAGCAGAAACTAATCTTTGCTGCGTTTTTCACAAATTGAGAGTTTGTATATAACTTGCAGAAATAAAAAGATAGTTAAATTAATCTTTTAAAATTCTGTACCATGGAGTGGTTAGATTCTACGTATTTTATAGTTAAATCGCGAAGAAAGAATTGGACACTCTACCAAAAATATCTACATAAATGTTCCTTCAGAAATCCTTATATGCATCACTTATAGGACATGATATCCATATATTTTTTCTGTACATACGTTTATGATACTTGATTTCCGAAGTTTCCCTTCTCCCTCGTTAGAATGAATTTTAAAGCAAAATTATGCGAAGCGGCGTCCTTTCGTCGTCCTTGTTTATACATTTCTAATCGAATAACTTGTTTCTTATCGGTTTTACGTAACGAAGCGAGCAGATAAAAGTGAGTGGAATACAAGTTTACTTATCATTTTTGTAATGGTTTCAAGGAGAAAATGATGTTTAATTTATCTCAAACATTCATTTCACTTTCGGTAAGTAGATCAAAAGTCTGATGAAATGATTCGTGAACGATTTTGTAAAATTTACAGAATCAAAATTATGACCCAACGTAGAAATTATATATTTCTTCTCTTTTTTTTCTTCTTTATTACTCTTTTTTTTTTACGAGTATTTAATTTCTTTTTTTTTTTAATTTTTTTATTCAGAAATTAATTTAATTTCCTAAATTAAAAAAGATTAAAAATCTTCATAAAAACATGTTAAATTCTTAAATCGAATTTATTTCCCCCACAAGTTTTAGCACCATTCTGTTCACTACGGAGTAATTAGTGAAACCGAGGAAAATTAATTTTTTCAAGTATCAGAGTATAAATAAATAAACTTATTCTTCCCTTCCCTCTGTAGTGAGTGATGTTGCCTCGGTAGCCTATGATAGGTAGCCTATGATCACGAGTTCGTGGCCGCAGTGTCATGAGTTCGAATCCTAGTGCCCCTGAAGACCCGCCGTGTAGAGGAGGCCGATTGGACGTTAAATAGGTCGAGGATTATTGTCCTCCCTAGGTGTGGAGTGGTAGTTTGAAGAGAAGTGCCAGCTCACACAGGTGTTGTCCTCGTTACTTGACCGAGATTCAAAATTACGAGGTCCGTCGCTAATAGCCCTCGTGTTACTGTATAGCGTGACGTTTAATGAACACTAAATCACTGTTGTGAGTGGGGATCATTGAGCTTCATATATGATAAGTTTTTATTATGATGATTGATTGGTTGTTTATTGGACGTCGCATTCAGATGCAATACGAGAGTTATGCATTTAACGCCAAAAAAAAGAGAAAAACTAGAAAATTTAAAAAAGTTTTCCTACCTTTTTAACGACGGAAAATATGTATCGTAATAAGTTTAGTGTCAGTTTATTATAAAATTCCGATAATTCTAGAGCAATTAAAATTTAATTTCAAATCAGAGAACTCAAAACACAAAATGGCAATGTAATTCATTCACCTAAAAATTGTTCAATGTTCTGAAAAACAAACGGATTATTTTGTTTCGAATCACGCTTAATAAGGAATTATTTTCCTGCGCCGTAGATCTCGAAATTCCCAACAACAGTCAAATGGTAAAGTCTACACCTGAGCTGTTGGTATCCCTTCCTCCTACACTAGACTTCGGTAACCTGTGGCAAGCGGAACGATCTATTCTCAGCGGCACTCTACATTTATACTCAACAAATTTGTCAATTTTCGAGTGGATGGAAGTTGATCATTTTGTAAAGGATAATTTTGTCTTCAGAATGATTGTTTCAAACAGGGAGAATGTGAAATAGAAACTCAGAGTTCCCAATTTCAAAATCTCAATTTAATGCTAATATAAATTGGAATAAAAATTTATTTTGGAAAACTTTTTTGAGTCCAAAAGAAATATTTTTTTCTGTTTACAGTTACGTTTTTCTCAGGATCTGTGTTTCATTAGGAAGAATAATCTCTGTTTCATTTACTTACAATTATTATACACTACGCAAAAATACATGTAATGCAGTGGCGTAATGAAGAATACTGGGGCCCTCCCCCCTGCAAAATCAGGTTTGGGGCCCCAATCCCAAATATGTACGTGATATCAGTCAGGCTTTGCGTGGCGGCCCTTGCAATGCGGGGGTTTTCGTTACGCCACTGATATAATGGATTATTTAATTTCGTTTGAAGCCATAGCCGAGTGGTCATAGTCTCGAACTCGTGGCTAGCGTAGAGTCGTGTGAGTTCTGGTTCCATTAAAGATTCGCCGTGTAGAGGAGTTGATGCTCGTTAAAATATTGGGGCTGAAAGTGAGCCCGTTTGTGTATGGTGTGGAAGTAAGGAAAGTGGGGTGACTGCTTAAGTGTCGTCTTGGTTACTTCACCATGGTTCAGAATTACAAAATCTGTCGCCAATAGCCCCCTGTGGCCTCACTAATCTTCCCATTGACCTGATGTGGAAGTTCAGATCAAAGTATTACCAGCTCAAATGTTGACCTTTCCACTTGACCGTGGTTGAAAATTTCGAGGACCGTAGCCGATAGCCCTCGTTTTGCTTTTCAGAATGATATGAATGTCCAGTCACTCACTCACGTGACCGCAGTTGCCTAGCGGCTGAAGTCATGGACTCGTGGCCGGCGTGTCATGAGTTCGAGTGCTAGTGCTACTGAAGACCTGCCGTGTAGAGGGGCTGGAGCGCCTTAAATCTTGCGAGGCTCAAACTCCTCCCGTTGCCGCCCATGCGGTATAGTGGTTAGCGACGCTGACTGCGGTGCCGTAGGGACTGGGTTCGAATCCCGGAGAAGGCATGAATGCTTGTGCTGTAATCCTTCCTCCTTTCATTTCTGTTGTAAGCCCCCGTGTGCTACATTGTGTGGTGCACGTGGTTTATAAATGTTCTCAAAAAAAAGTCCTCCCGTTGGGGCGTGGTGTAGTAGTGTAGAGAGGGATGTTGATTTAGGTGTCGTTCTTATCAATTCATCGAGGTTCAAAATCACGATATTTGTCGCCAAGAGCCCTCGCGTGTTGCTTTATGGTTCAGGAACGTTATTCATAGGCAATTATTTTGGTGTGAATGAGCTTGAACTCACTAACTACCAACTCCCATGAATATACCTCAAGAAAATTCCTTTATGAAAGAAAAAAATGAAGAAGAAATATTTTGTTTTATTCTTTAGAACAATTGCAGATTTGATTTGATTTTTATTAGCCTCGCGAGTGAGTGAGTGAATATTAACGTCCCGCAGTTCAGCTACACGATAGCTTTTGGGGATGGTTCGCGTAATTTTGAACCATGGTCAAGTGACGCGGACGACACCTGAGCTGGCACCCCTCTCCTAACTACCACACCACACCAACGGGAGGACGTTTGAGCTCTCGACGGATTTTACGTGCATCGCTCCCCTACACAGCGGGTCTTCAGTGGTACTGGGATCAAACTTATGACATGCTAGCCACGATTCGATGCCTAGACCACTTGGCAACCGCGGCCACCTATTAGCCTCGCACTGTGAAGCAACGAGAGGGCTGTTGAGGACGGACCTTGTGATTTTGAATGTCAGCCGAGTAACGAGGACGACGCCTGAGACGGCACTCCACTATTTAAACTTCCACACCAAGTCAAGGTGAGGAATTTTGAGCTACGGCATATTTAACGCGCGTTATCCCTTCTACATGGTGGGCCTTCATCAGCACTAGAGCTCAAACTCAAGACATGTCAGCCACGAGCTTTTGACTATTGACCACTGGGCTATCTGTAAACTGAGAGGCCCGTTTTGTAACTAGGCGCTTGTTTATGACCTCGGTTTCCTTCGTGTGAAAAAGAATATGTTTTTAGCAGGAAGAGCATATGAGAAATATTTAACGAATAGGAATTTCTACATATTTAATTCTAATGGCGGAAAATCTAAATTATCTATGTTTTAAAGAAAGGGGGGGGGACGTTATTTTTCTCATGTTCTCTATAATATTTAAAAAGTACTTTTTTTTTCAGATAAGAGTGATTTGTTGTTTTGACCCAATTAAAACACGATATCAATAATTGGCATGGCCAAGTAATTTAAGCGCGTTTTTCACATGTTGTATTTTGCAATAATGTAACTAATGAACTTTTTACTAACAGAAAGTAGTACTGTACCACTCCTCTAAATGTACTACAATTGAGCTGAAAAGAAATAATGATACAAATCTGTATCAGCACTATAAAAAAGCAAACTAGCGAAATTCAGGAAAATTTGTAGGAAAATTCGGGAAAACTATGGGAAAATTTAAATATGATTCGGCTCATCTAGGGCACAAATGCGACCCAATGCCGAAAACCCGAGGTCAATTGGTTGCTTATTGGCTGAGAAAAAGGTACGACAAAATATGGAACGAAGACGAAATTTGCGTCCTAATAGCGCTTTTGTTCCACTACGTGAAAAACGCGCTAAAAAGTGCTATCTGTGAAAGAGATTAAGATACTTTAAACCTGATGAAATCTCAAATTCGTATACGGCTCTTATTGAATCGTCTTAAATATCAATACCTTGATTTATAATTACATGCACAAATATATATCTTTTAGTCCGGCTACTTTTTAACATTTTGTTTTGACAAAATTTATTTAGTTATTTGCGATGAGAAACGATATATATGAACCTAAGTAATGAATATATCATTTGATATTCTCATTAGCGTCAATGAAATTAAGCCCTTCAAATACGTGTGTAATCCCCCCCCCCACACTTGCACACCTTTTAAAGAGATAAACTCGTAGAACTCACTTCAAACCTGTACCATCAATCATTTACTGTTATAGATAACATCAATTAGCCTCAACTCAAAAAAAAAAAAAAAGGAGAAAAAAACATACGAAGCTAAAAAAAAAAAAATCAGGAAGCAGCAAAACCGAAAAACCCGGATTGGAAACTTACAGCTGCTGCAAGAAACAACTTAATAGAGGACAAAGGGAAAAAAACGCGCGCGCGTCGCACATATCAAACATTCAGTCCATATATTTTTCTCAAAACCGCGCAACATGCGTACGGAACTAAACCGGCGCCGATTTGTGACCTTGGTTCTGAGAAGGCTCGTCCTCTAGATCAGACTTATGTGGCCATTGGTTTCACTGCAGCGCTTAGTTCGAATCAACGCCGAGAGCAGTATCATCCTGAAAAACGTAGCAAATGGCTTATCTGAGATGCGTTAAGTAGTGTAAGAAATATCTGTAATCTCAATGGCCTCTATAGGTTTGGAGGAAAATTTGTTTTCAGCTTTGTTTTTGCGGAGTACGGAAGAGCTGGAAGACATACTGGTGTAAACAGCTGCGGCACGGCTCTGAAGAGAAGTATTCCTTAAAGGTAAGTTAGAATGGAATTTTAGCGTGTGTTATTTTTGTGTTTTTTGAATATGTAGTGTTTTCAAAACAGTTTGTGTGACGTTAGTGGGTGTGGCGGAGTTTGTACTTCATCCTTGGTGTTAAGGTCAGAGTACATTTGTGTATGATTTTAAAAATATTTAGCAGTTTCGGCTCTGTGTTTTCATATTTCTGTAGAATTTTTCTACGAAATCGAAATTATATTCAGCTTGATTCAAAGGTAAAATAAATTTGAATTGCTCACTTGTATTTCTTATATTTTTTACTCCTTGTATTGTATGTTTCTATATAATGTGTAAATATATTCAATGAATAGTTTAACAGCAACTGATATAAATACCATTAGATGCTTTGAATTACGTCTAGTGTATTTAAATTTTTGTACAGAATTTGTACAAAGTAAGGGTTTTGATTCTGTGTGAATGTAAAGGAAAACATTTTGCTGAGAGTATTTTATATTTTAAAATGGTACCATTAAATGGAATTTTAATATTTAAATTTTCATTTGTGAAACAATTTTTAGAACTAATAATGCTTATAGTACAAGTCACTGATTACCTTATCAAAACAATGTGACGTTTCAATTTACTGAAGTAATCTAAAATACAATCAAATAAAATTAATCATATTAAATTGACCAATTTTTAGTTTAAAATCTTGTTTTCTTTTGCTTTTCACATAACAAAGCATAAATTTGATTTACAAATACGATCTTTGTGTCCCTACAAATAACTGCAAAAATCTGCTCATACAGTTATCAATAGTTTTCTTTTATTGTATATTGCAAAACATTACACAAAAATTATATAATTGGAAATTATACAGAGATAAATCTAGCGTAATCATATAGAGATGAAAAATGAAATTTTCAAGTATCTGAAATTAAAATTATTAAATTTCCTACATTAATGCATTATAAAGGAAAAATTTTGAAATTTGATGAATGAACATGTTAATTATAATTCATAAAATTTAAAAAATTATTTTTAGTTGTATTTATTTACATTCTTAGATATTAAATTTGATCGTAATAAATTTTGAATAATTTTAATGCTGCATTGTCAATATTTTTAAAAGCATAGTATTCCCAGATAATTTTCCTTAAAAAAATTAAAGATTTTGTAAAGTATAGACTGTATAAATAAATTTAAAAGTCGTGCTCAGAAATTAACAATAAAAATTGTTGCATGCAGTTCTTAATTTTATGCATATAATAAGAAGTGTTTCTTATATGGACAAGTTTGAGTTCTAGGTATTTTTATATGAATTTATATTTGCAATCATAAAGGCGTTATAGTTATTCGCCATAATTTTGATTTCTATGATCAATTCATGTGTTTTGCTCATCTGTGAGAGAAATTTAATAAGGTATATTTGACCAACAGAACTTAACGGGATCAGCTTGGTGCATTTAATATAGAGAAGCTAAAACAATTTTAAAAATTAAACCTTACATCATGCTCGTGGAAAATTAAACAGCTTTGGAGCTAATGATTTTAATGTATATTTATGAAAATACTCAATTGGGTATGGATTTCAAAATCGGATTTTTTCTGTTTTTTTTTTTGTTGTTGTTGTTTTTTGCATCAAGCACCTCCACCGAAATGAGCAGGCCTCGTTTTGAAATTACAATCACTCAATGAATGATTAAAAAGAAAAAGTGTTTGTGAGACAATGAGAATCTCAATAACAGAGAAGAATCATTTATGGATCAAGGTTAGGGACTTTGGATTTCTCCTGTAGTAACTGGGCTAATTGCTTGTAGATGCTTGTGTGTGCTTTTGATAAGCGGAAGGGTGAATGCGTGCTCTCCGAGTGTCGTAAGAAGAGTCACGCGAAAAGTATTTCAGATACCGTTTTTCCTCATGAAAAAAGAAAAACTAGGTGAACTCGTGAGAATTATTCATGGGGTGGAAAACATTTTAAAGCAACTGAAATTTAAATTTCTTGGAAAAATTTGTAATTTGACTTGTTCATTTTCGGAATTCAGGCAGAATCATATTTGATGAAAGTTTCAGTAAATTTTATGCAATTTCGGCAAATGGTTGAATGTTTATTTTATCGCACTAGATTAGAACTTTTTATGGACTCTGTAAATTTTGAAATGCAGTAAATTGACCAGGATGGTGCTTGAGTTTCGTTGGCACCCCCCCCCCCTTTATTTCTACATCGCACCCACCCGCATCAGCTCCTCTACATGACAATCTGGAAGAGAACCTGAGGTCACTTCAGCTGAGTGGTTATGGTCGCAAACTCGTGGCGGCGTTGTCGGGTCACGAACTCGAAACCTAGGAGCACTGATGATCCACCGTCTGTTAAATCTGCCTTGGCTCAGTTTTTTCAATTGTGTGGTGTGGAAGTTGGAAGAGGGGGTTGAGAGTTCAGGTGGTCGTACTTGTCACTTGACCGAGGTTCAAAACTTAAGAGTTCCAGCGCTAATAGCCCTCGTATAACATTTGACGATTAAAATTGTTTGAATAATTATTTTATTAAAGACCTAGTCAAGAATGAGTCGAGGCTACCCCCACAGTAGCCTTGGTCCCGGCCCATTTGACATCTTAAAACATCTTTTGGTCCCCCCCCCCCAAATTCTGATATGATCTCTTATCTAATCTTATTTAGATAAGAATGTGATTTGCATCTGAAATTCTCTTGAGTGAACTTTTCTTTACAACGATTGGATGCTGTCTTTAATAAACACGAATACTAACCCACGATATCCCGGTAAATTTTCTCAATTTCCGATTCATCTCGCTGTCGATCTGTTTTTTTTTTCTTTTCTAATCTTGTCCACATTTGAAACACTTTTATTTTCCAACATTATGGAAGTTTGATACAGTTAGAACAGAATAGGTCTTTGTGTCAATAAAAACATGCCAAAGGTAACAAAAACAAAATAAATTTCGTTAGACACGCCATGCAGAATAATGTGGCTCTTACTGATTAGGATTACAGACTAGTTGTGGGAGAGTACCGTTTTGGTGATGGATGGGTAGGTGGTTGGGGTCTCGGCTTTCCAAGTTCGTCAGGCAACGGTGCTTAAGTACGTTAAATCTATTTAAATTCAAAGTTCTCATGTTGGTGAGATTTGGAAGTTACTAAAATGCATTTCGGAATCTTCAGTCATGTGATGAGGATAATTGGCATAAAACTATGGGGAAAGTTGCCAGTAGCTCTCATGAGGTTTTTAATGGGACATTAATATTCAACTACTTCTTGTTTATAAACAGAAATGAGACTAAGTCTAACATAGCGAGAACAGAAGCATTAACTTTAGTTCTTTCCTCGTCTGGTGACTGAGTTTAGAGTAACGAGGTTCGTGATTAATAACTATACGGTTTTACAGACGTTCATTTAACTCAATAAACAATTCTGAAAAATATCTTCTCCCCTTATCGTATTTATTTATACATTTAACTCATTATACTTCTGAATACTACAAACAATTCTTATACTCTAAAAAGGCAAGTGTTCTCAGATTTTGTAAAAATAATTCTAAAAAAATTATATTTATTTCCATTATATTATCAAATTTCCATGATTTTCCTCTCGTAAAATGGGCTATTGCAATTTAAAATTTTATTTCATTTTATACTGATAAATTTAAAATATTTCTTAAATTCGTAAAAAATATTAAACTGAACCTTTTTTGGAAATTTTATCGTGTTAGATGAGAATATTCAAAAGTAAAAATAGCGATAAGATGTTACTCGTCTCATTCAATGTTGAAATACTCACAAAGCACTCGTCTTATCATTTTTGTTATGATAAACGAATTAAATGTTATGCAGTAGCGATATGCACGTCATGCGTTACTTTACTAAAATGAATCAGCGAAGATATAAGCTTTAGTTACCATATTTATGTACTATAACAGAAAAGCTAAAATTGCAACAATCGCTATTTAAAATACGAGGTGTGGCACACACACACACACAAAAGATTAGTCCAATAAATCATTGTATTTACAGAATCAGTTCTTCGTGACAATATCACTTTCCAAGTAGTTTCCTTCAGCATTCACACACTTCTGCATTTGATGATTAGATTGTTGTTAACAATTCTTGAATGAGGTTTTTGAAAGTCCCTTTAAGAGATTTTCCATTTTTGTCTGAACCTCTTCAGTGGAGGTAAAATGGGTTCCCTTTCAGTAAGATTTAAATGTATGAAATAAAAAATAAAGTCACATGGGGGCCAAATCAGGTGAATAAGGAGGATGCACAATCACAGTAATGTTTTTTCTGGTCAGAAACTGCTTGACAGATAGGGCCATGTGAACGGATGCACTGTCTTGGTGCAACAGCCATCCATCACTCCCCAATTCTAGCCTTTATTCCTTAATTTTTTCACGAAGTCTTTTTAGTACTTCATTGTAGTAGTGTTGATTAACAATCTGGCCACTGATGTGAGTAGGAACCCACTCGTGTCACGAATTTTGCCTATGTTTTAGTCTGATCACCAACCTTGGGGCCCAGTAAGCTCATCTTCCACACTAACCCTTCCCCCTAAAAACCTCTTATACCATTCAAACACATGTGCATGAGACAAAGTTTAATCCCCATAAGCCTCGGTTAACATTTGAAATTGTGGCTGAATTTCTTAAGTTTCACAATAAACTTAATATTGATTCGACATTTTTCCAGCAGAATGCAGTTACACGTGTAAATTCAATGACGCAAGTACTCCCAACTGGCGTGATCGATTAAGGCGAAACTGGCCACACGGTTAGAGGAAAGGTGCGTGGGTTGACGTCACCAAAATAGTTGCTGCCAACTCCACTCTTATTTCAAGCTACACTCTTAGTCTCGTTTTTTGTATACCATATCTTATATGTACCTTTTACATTGCAATTTCTTTTCTGTCTAAAAATGAATATTATTCAGGGTTTTATACCATCCTATTTTTTCAGTTCAATTAAAATTCTTACACGACACTTTTGAAAAAACTGTTAATAGATTGACACAAAAGATTCTCGGAAAAGCTTTGATATGAATCATTTTAAACAATGGTAAATAAGAATATAAATAGGGGTTGCGCGCAATCCTGTGTTATATTTTCAATCCCGGGATTAGCATTGGACTATTTATTAAAAATACTTACACATTAGTATAGTTGAAATTACATAATAAAATTGAAAATATAGTTAACATTGCTTTAATATTAATTTTATTGAAACAGAAAAGCTTAATTCAACATATCAACAAAAAAAAAAAAAATACATAGTGAAATTAAAAAAAGCATTTCTTCATTTCTTGTGTTTCTGTAAATAAGCTTTAAAAACACAGCTCGTCCAGCGTTTCATCGTTGAAACGGCTTCTTATTGAAGTGAAAACTTCTTTAGCGGCGTTGGGCACTTTTTGGTAGGGGAAAATATGAGTTCGCGTCACCGACATGCTCTGACTGGTGCATGCGCAGTGTGCTGTTCGCCTTAGACACTTGTTGAATGGATGAAATCTCGTGCGTTCGCGCCATCAAAATGCTTATAGTAGTATATCTGCAGCTATACAGCTGACGTGTAGTGCTGTGTATATCTTATAAGTGAAGTTGAATGAATTTAGTGAAAGGTTCCATGTGTATATACTGTACATTGCTCTTTGCGATTCCAAGAATGGGCAATACATGTTTATGGTTGCCGTTTATATTTCGCCTGGAAACTCTGAGACAAATACAACAATTTTTATTCGAAAATTTGATTTATACAAAAAAAAAAAAGGTTCTGAAATACTAGATAAAAGATTTGGTGAAAAATATGATAATGTACCGATGATTTTAAGGGGTGACTTCAATATAAACCTTGCAAATGATAAAAAATCTATTACTAATTGAATTTCTAAATGAAATACTTAATTTAAATATGTCCAATGATCGAAAACTCAGTACAACAAAATAGAAAACGACGATCGATGCGGTTTTTACGCGATACTTAGATACATTTGAATCAAACATTTTCCTTTCTTACTTTAGTTACCATAAGCCTATTGTTTCTTTTTTAGAACAAAATGAAATAATTGAAAGTACAAAAAGTCTAGGTATTGTTGAAATTAATGATGACAATGATGCAAACAATTCAAATAATGTTAAAAATCAAGTACATTGAAATTTAAGTAAATACAAATGCTATCCATAAATAATGATTGTTATTTCAATTTAATTGTACTTATTTTGTCATGATCCTGTACAGTCCGTAATATATTTGAATAATAAAAACCATATAAACATGTATTTAGTTGTTGCTCGGAGTGTCAATAGATGTGAAAACCAGATTGATGTTGATAATTTTAGTTCCAACATTATGAAATTTCAAATTTTAATACTAAAAGTTCTAAGTTTTCACTTCTATCTGCAGTTTCTATAACTGTTTTTGTTACAAATTGTTTTGCCGAAAAAAATGCACGTTCGGATTCTTTACTAGTAGGTATTATAGTCATTAAATAGGAGTGTTCTTTTCAGGTGGTCACCACGTCTCCCTCCACTTTCAAAAAAGACATTTCTTTTTGAATTTTTGATGATTGTCTCAAATCTAATAGACTGCATTGGTGCATATACCTCTTTGATAACTTTATTTAGTTCTTTTGCTACACTTAATGGTTTTTGTGTATAAATCGATCTAGTTATTGAATCCGAATGTGAATCAATTTCAAGTGTTACTTCATTTAAAATTGAAGATCCAGTTGCATGAGCTGTTAGTAATACAATGGGATTTGAAGTGTCTCAAGTCCTTCAAGCAGGTCCGCTATAATTAACGGCATTTAATTGAAGGAACTGTGACACAAAATCTTTTCTTGATGTTGCTTATATTGTGTGGAGCATTGCAGGGAGCCACTTAGATCTGTGCGACGTTTTTCTATACTAGAAAAAAGAGCTGTATGTATTTTTTTTTAACTTATAACACTAAAAAAAATTCTATGTACATATTTCATAAACAAAATATAAATTTTCTAAAAATTAAATTCTTGGAAAATTTTGAGAAATTTTAAAATATAATTCACTCACACAAATTAAATTCCGGGATTTCGGGATTGGAAAAAGCACCGGGATCCCTGGGCTGCAAACCCTAGAATATAAGCATTTTTTTTATTTTCTCATGAAATAAAAATCATGATTTAACTGTTTGCTTAATAAGTTGAGCTATAGAATAATTAATTTACGGGGGGGGGGGGAATTGTTAAATTGTTTATTATTAATCTATTCGAATTCAGTTATACTTTTATGAATATGTAATTTACTTCCTGACACTATTAATACAAAAAAAATTCAGTTATTCAGCTTTAATTTATAAAAATACTTACCTTTTTACAAATAATTTCATTATCGAGTAGGAGGAATCATCTTATACACAAGGAAGATACTTCATGGCTACGTAGCCTAATGATCATGGCCAAGAGCTCGTGATTGGCTTGTCATGAGTTCGAGCCCTTGTGTCGCTGAAACCCGCCGTGTAGGGGAGCGATGTACCTTAAATCCGTCGAGAGCTTAAATGTCTCCCCGTTGTCGTGGTGTGGTAGTTAGGAGATGGGTGTGCCAGCTCAGGTGTCTTCATCGTCACTTGACAATGGTTCAAAATTGCGAGTAATTCACTCACTTGCGGCTTGTTAAATTAATACTTATTCCTTGTTTATCGAAAATGATTTAACATGAGTTAAATATCAGCTGATATAGGCAAAGTGAAACGTTTTCTCATTATAGATGATCTATATTAAAATTTCTCTCTATATATATAGCGTATCCCAGGATTATTGGGATAAACCTTATGAGGAGATAGGGTCATGGCAAGGATTCAGATTTGATAGCAACCCATGGTCTGAAATGTTTTTGTTTGGCACTAGATGGCGTTGTTCACAAGAGCATTAGAGGAAACAAACCTGCATTACTACAGACATTTGAGTTGTGATCACCACAGAGAAGTATGGAAAAGTTTTACGAGCATGTAGTTTGCCAGATATACACCTGATTCACGGATTGTCAAAAGAAAATGCACACGCAGCAGAAAGATTGTATCACGAAAAGTACCCACAGAAAGATACACTGGACCACTTATGTCACAATTTGTGTGAATATGGATCCTTACAAGGTAATAGGCTTAGTGATAGGGGCCACGAGGGGTTCGAACTTCCAGCATGGAGCAAAATGTGTTGGATACCATTCGGAAGAATCAGAGTATGAGACATCGCTGCTGCCGTAGGAGGATCTCGGAGTAGTGTTCGTCGTGTTTTGCAACGTGAAGGCAAACCATAGCACTCGTACAGTCTTCAAAGAGTACTCACACAAACTATGTTGAAAATTAGTAAGCATCCGACGATTCGGTGTATTTCTCTGTGGGGATCTCTCGCGATACAATCTTTTTGCTGCTTGTGAATTTCTTCCTGCCAGTCTGTAAATATCTGCTATTCTACCAGTTCGTAAATGGTAGTTCATATCTGCCAACTAGGTGTTCATAAAACTGGTCCATACTCCTCTGCGGGCGATGACAGCTTGTGGTAATGTAGGTCTGTTTCCTTCAATGCTCTTGTGAACAACGCAACCTAGCGCCGAACGAAAACGTTTCCAACCATGGGTTGCAGTGCTATTCTGAATCCGTTTCATGGCCACTACCTCCCCTTAAACTTTGTTGCAATAATCCTGGGACACTCTGCATATTAAGAGATTTAAAACGGTGTTACTGAAATCCCACTAATTGAACAGTTGAAGTTTTGACTATTCATTATTTGTATATTTGGGGGCCGCGGTAGCCAAGTGGTCTAGGCATCGGATCGTGGCAAGCCGTGTCATGAGTTCGATTCCAGTACCACTGAAGACCCGCCGTGTAGGGGTGCGATGCACGTTGGTGTGGTAGTTAGGAGAGGGGGTGCCAGCTCAGGAGTCGTCCGCGTCACTTGACCATGGTTCAAAATTACGCGGACCGTCCCCAAAAGTCCTCGTGTAGCTGAACAGTGGGACGTTAATATTCACTCACTCACTATTTGATATTTATTAGCAGTAATAACAAAGAGTAATTTTTTTTGCGGTTTCTATAAAAAAAGTAAAGAGTAAGGACGTGCAGCTTCTAGCAGCTAAGCTAAAACAATTAATTAGTTTAACATAATTTAATTAAAATTTTCTTATTACAAATTTACTATGTAGTGTTATAATCCAAAGAAATTAGGAGCTCCTCTTACAGTTTATTCCTTTACCTTAGTGTTTGCTTAAAAAACAGCGGGGAAATTTGTTAATGAATGCTTACATGAGTAGTAATGATGCAAAAAAGGGAATATAGACTCAATTACTTCATATTTTTGGCAAGTAATTGGACGTAAAATGTCTTTTGTTAGAGTTTAATGTATGATATTTAAATCTTACAATAATAAAATTACAGAACGGAAACGGGCAATTATGGAAACTGCCATATTGAGCATTGCAACAATAAATGGGGACATATATTCTACTCGATGTTCATGTCTCGGCAGCAACTTCTAGACTGACAGTTTCTTGAATTGTCCACCAGAGTTCCTTGTCCACATATTAGTTTGTTACAGATTTGAAAGTTTTAATTTTTCAGGAATTTAGAAGATACATATTTATAAGCATGAATGTGTCTCGATTTCTGCCACGAAAAAAAAAATAGTGTTAGTGAAATACATTAAATCTTAATGTTGACTTAGAATATTTATCTAATGTTAATTCAAATATTTGATGATGCGTGAAAAAACGATAAAACATTGAGTTTTTATTATATATACATCTCAGCTTCTTTTATACTTATCTGCCTTGGCATTAGTCATTCTCTCGTAAAAAATCAAAAATAGAATTTCATAAAAATAATTCGTGTTTTAAATATAATTTTCAAATATGTAATAATTGGAAAAAAAATTTTATCACTATCATATTTTGAAAGTATTTTAGTCCGGAAATCCAAAACTTACGAATGTAAAAATACTTGACTTCCATTCTTTAAGAAATACGGCTGCGAAATTTCAAATTTCTTAAATCCTCTATCACAGAATGCGTTTTGTCAGCAGACATTTATACTTACCATACATTATATATTTTAAACATAGATTTAAATTACGGATCTATTGTCTTGTCGGACTTGATTTAAAGTTGCGGAGTAACTGAAGAACTAACTCTGATGTAAAGTTATGACCGATTATTTTTGTTACAAACCTAAACAATATACTCATACATTTCTAATTCAATTATATAGAATATGTTAATACTTATAGAAATATCCGTTTGTGAAAAATTTCCTTCCGTTTCACATTTTATGAATCATCATTTTCAACAGCTTTGATAAAATGTCTTGACCTTTGATATGAACGCTTCAAACAAGTCTAAGACATAAGTGACTTTGGCTGGATGTGTCAAGATAGGGTCAAAAATAACTCCAGCCATAGATGATCTCAAAACAAGATTAGCTTGCTTTTTTATTTTTAGAAACAAGTTTTAAATGAGAACAATAATTTAATTGCTAGAATTGCAGTTTTGTAATTTGAAAATTGTAACTTTCAATTTCGGTTTGAAAATGATAGTCGTTCATAAAGGCTGCTTGTTTATTTATTTTTTTTTAAATAAAAATACGAAAATATGGGGGACCTCCAAAAATCAAGTCCCAAGCTCAATTCCTTAGAAGGTGAAATTTTTTCTAGCCCCGATAGGATTAACATGGGAGCATGATATTTTAGTGCTTAAGTCCTCCCCATGCCTACACAATAGGAATGAAGTAGATGACTGGATGGGTCTCGACGAGTGGAACAGTTGGTTCAAATCTCAAGTCCGAGACTTGAGATTTGAACCAAGATATTGAGAATTTAAACAAATTTAAAAGTTTAAAAAATTTAAAACAATTAAAAACTGGGGAAGAAATAGCCCTATGAGCATGAAATTATAATAACTGAAAGAACAGACAGGGATCGAATGAGCCAGGTCCGAATGGACTGTGAGGCTCGGGTGCCGAGATATTGGCCAAAAAGCTATAGGAGGGGGATGCCTCCCAACAGATATGGTTTATAACAATAGTTATTACGATCCTCCAAATATCAGTCCCCTAGCACCAAAAAGGTGGCATGTTAGAAAATTTCCTACCCCATAGGAATAACATGGAGGACTGATATTTTAGTGTGCAAGCCCTCCCCTATCCCAACCACAAGCACAAAGATATCAAATACATGTGGAGGGGGGCACGCCAATTCGATCGACACCCATAGACAAGATCCCTCAATAACTTCCAAAGTTATTAGACAACGATGCGCGCGCGCATCGAAAAAATTTGCTCTTGTCATTTTTCCCTATCGCGCCAAAAGAAGTATAACTTCAAAAATTTTGATTTTTCCACTAATTTTATTTGATTCAACTCTTTCTGCTTACATCAAAGAACTACAAAATCCTCGCCTAGTGTAGTATGGAAGCTAGGATAATGAGGTTTCACACGAATACAGCTGAACTGTTGTCTTAGCAGAAGTCAACAAGCATTAGCATGCGAGTGATCAAAGCTGTGAAATCGCTGCCGGCAGTGTTTCCGTCGAGTCACGCATTCGAGTTCTCTAAGAACCCGTTGCATAGCAGGGTTTATGCACGTTGAATCTGTTGAGAGTCCAAAGTCCGCACGTTGGCGTGGTGCGCAAGTTTGGAGAATCGAGTGCCGGTTAAGTTGTCTTCATCACTTCATTATTCTAAATTGCAGTGTTCTTTACAAAGAACCATTGCGTTGCTTCTTACACCCTCTACTAAAAGTGGGATTGAGGTAGTGATTCTTTTCATCGCCTGCCAAACACGAGGAAGAAACCAAACGGCGCCAACACCTTTTTTCCCTTAGTAGAATTTTACTCTCTCTACTTGGAGAATACTTCTTCAAAGCAAAGCAACATCCGTCATTTTCATCGCATTGAACACTTCACCTTGGCTCACAACGAGTTTTTGATTTTCTTCCTGATTTCGAAAGCTGAGTTGACACTTCGACGGGACGCAAAAGTTCATCGATTGAAGCGTTGATTAGTCGACTCAGACTGTAGCGGTGGATTTTTTCCTTTCATTTTCGAAGGGTTGTTTCAAGGCTGAGATTCCTTATTGTTTTTTTTAATAATTAGTTTTGTAATTTATTATGTTTGACAAAAACAGAAGGAAAAAAAACTATTGAATGCATACCTAGCATAGAAATTGCATATATATGATTGTATGAAAGGTATAGTGTCTTGTGAGATATGCCTTTGCAACGTGGTTTCTTTTTAACACTTTTAATTATGTCATTCACGCATGGCTGGTCTAATTCATAAGTCATAAATAATTTAATTCTTTTTCTGTATTAATGGAATTACATTTTGTCTCTTGCTCTATTGAAGGGAATTTGCTAATTAACAAGTTCGAACCATCAAGGTTGAATTCATATTCTGGATAAGCAATAACTACTAGTACATTACTACACGGCAGCTTAATTTTTTTCTCTTGGAACCTCTTTTTTTTTTTCTGAATAAATATTAATTTGATCCTTTTTATCCTGGAATTAACGTATGTGAATTAAAAATACTGCTAATTTATCTCAACCTATAACTACTGTGGATAGATGGTTACTTCGGTAGCTGAGTGGTTATGGTCATGAACTCGTGACCGTAGTGTCACGGGGTCGAGTCCTGGTGCGGCCGCGGTAGCCAAGGGATCAAGGTATCGGATCATGGCTAGCGTGTCATTTCGAGCCCAGTACCACTGAAGACCCGCCGTGTAGGGGAGCGATGCACGTTAAATCTGTCGAGAGCTCAAACGTCCTCCCGTTGGTGTGGTAATTAAGAGGGAGGGGGTGCCAGCTCAGGTGTCGTCCGCGTCCCTTGACCATGGTTCAAAATTACGCGGTCCGTCGCCAAAAGCCCTCGTGTAGCTGAACAGTGCGACGTTTATTTTCACTCACTCGAGTCCTGGTGCCACTGAAAACCCGCCATGTAGAGGAGGCCGATGCACTTTAAATCTCTCGTTGGTGTGGTTAAGTCCTCGTCATTTTATCGCAGTTCTAAAGTACGAAGTCCGTCCCCAATAGCCCTCTTGTTGCTTTATAGGGCAACATTAATATAACTCTCAACTCTGTCGGTGGAAGTGGTCAAGATAGCCGGGGAATCATGGTCACGGGCTCGAATCCTGGCCAAATGTTATCTTCGGCTCAGGTGTCGGCTACGGTTAGAAATTACGTGGTCCGGGCAAAGGTAAAGACCTTCTTTTACCCAAATTTTTAACAATAGAACAAGTACATATTTTACAAGATTTTTTTTACACATACTCTTTTTGCCTAACAACGAAATATGTCCCGAAAATCACCATTTGCAATCCACGAAACACTCAAAGGTACAGGTGAACCAAAATCAGTGTTTGTTTGTAGAAACCATACGTGTGTGTGTGCTCTGTAATATAAATTTTTGTTGAGAAAAACGTTTTTAGATTTTCTTACTGTTTAACACAAACACAAATCGAAACATCTGTCTTCATATCTGGACTTGACGAGAGGTACGTCTTTAAAGCAGAAATCCTCATTGGATTTTTTGGTCAGGGTGTTACTCAGGTCAGAAAAGAAAACACCATTATTTCTATTTTTTTTTAAATTTTATCATACAAAAATTACTTATTACCCACTGCAATTAAAGCTAGATACTTTAACTGCTAAATACAGTAATATGTTTCGAATTATTTCAGCTGTTTTGGACATTCCCAAACTTGCTGCAGCGGACAACCAACATGCTGTAAATGTGCGTTTGTGTTCCTACTATGCATCTTTGAGAAAATTATACACATTTGCATCCATCTTATACAAAAATATTCCCCTATTTTGGAAAGTATAAAGTAAATAAAAAATATTAAAATTAATGAAATATTTTCCATCTATTCTTTCCATCACTCATTTATTCGACAGGTGGTAATCGGTTTTCGCCTATGTTTGTGAAATCGCGAGTCACGCACATTTATTTGTTACAGTTTACCGTTTGCGCAGTAGTTGACATGCTTTCTATTTAAAACTGTCGCTGGTGGGGAACTAATTTTCCGTAACGGCCTCAAGAAGTCTTAAGATGTCACTCTTTCATTTAGAGTTCAATTTTTATAAAACATACGCGCTTTAGAAGATTTAATTTTGCCAGTTATTTCTATTCTTAAGATCTTTTTTAACTGAGTCCTTTATGGAATCTTTAAATACCCATTTTATAAACCGCGATTATTATCTATGCTTGTAACATAATTAAGAGGAAAGATTCTGACATTACCAACACACTGTATGCAAGACCTCTGCTTAGCCTTTTACTAACACCCTAAATATGAGTATGTAGTCATCTTTCACAAAGCGAAGTTACATCGTATATTTCTTAAGTAAAAATAAAGTGCTAAATTCTTGAAGGAATGTTAGTAAAGGCACATTAGCATAAGGAACACCCACACTGGTGAAGGAAGGCTTGCCTAATGAATCATGTCAAATCGCTACGTCTCAATTTGTGCCTCCGTGGTCAGTGATTTGAACGGGCCGTTACTACGAATAACGAATTACTGACAGGTGATAGACACTGTAATTTCGTGACTCCTGTGAACTGCCTCGATTCTTGATCGAGAGATCGTGATGATCTCATTTCGCATTATGGACCGGTTCACTTGGAGGTCTTGGATTGAGTGTTTAATGGACTATCACTTTGGTTCCCGCGAGTGAAAGATCAAATAGGCCTTAGTGTAAAAACGTTTTATTCAAATGTTTCGTAGAATTAATTTTTTTTAGTAAAAATTACAAAATTATGTTCCAATGTTTAAACATCCATGAGGGTTGTATAGTAATTTCCAAGTACAATTTTCGAATGTATTCAAGCATTTGTTGCGTAGATAGGATCTTCAATGTAGAGTGGTTAAAAATTATTCCTTTTGCTAGCATTAAAATCGGGTGAAGAAAGGGGTACTAATTCGGGCCCCGTCTTTTTATCGGGGAATTTGTTATCCAAATAATATTTTGAGTAACTGGAAACTTGATATATTTTATCATTTTATTAATAAAAATGTTTACGAAAATGTTTAAGCAGAAAATCTTTTGATTATATTAATATGTTGCTATAGAATCTTTCATTGGCATTGTAATTCATTTGTTGTTAATAATTTTTAATCTGTCAAAGTGCTGAATCTTATAACGGTTATATTTGTAATAATTAAAATAATTGAATTTATAGTGATTACATTCTTGTTTCAATCGGACAACATTTATTAAAATACTCTATCATTTTTAGGTTTTGCAATACATTGGTAGCATTTGGATTTTTCTCAAGTAATGGTCCAAGTGTACAAATGCTAACCATCAGGAAGAAGTGTATCTCCTGCAGAATAATATCTTCAACTACTTTACTGAAGTTAAAGTGAATTGTGTGTGTTATGTCACTACCACATGCTGCTGAAAACCCAAATTTGGTTTCAAAAGTTTCTTTCTTTCCTGTTGAAGATCGAACTGGCGAAAACAAAGCTTTGATAGTAACTATCAGAAAAGTGGTGCCTGAAGGTGACGAACTTAAAAAAATAATGGAGGTACCGAAGCGGAGTTTATCTGTGGACTCTAAAAGGAAAATAAGGTCTTCCCGAACCTCTTCAGAAAAGTCTAAAAGCAGATCAACAATGACTGAAACATCTGAAGGAATATCATTGTCAACGCAAACTCAAGCAGAAGCTTCTGTTCCAAATACCTCAGGTATAGGAAAGGCGTATATGGATTCCAGTCCATGTTTAAAACATGCTGCACAAAATATTTCCCGTAAAGCCTCACACATTCCATCCGAAAAAATATCTCTATGTAATAATTGCTCAAAGTCTATGCTGTCGTATATATTTCTCGTGCAGGACTTTTTAGATAGTTTAGCAAAAGAGATTTGTGGCGAGGCCGATTCTAAAAACTGTATTCAGTGTCTTAGGCAAGAAAACAGGCTTTCATTAAGCTCTCAGGACGAGGAAGTTGCTGCAAAAGCAGAAAAGAAATCATCCAAAAGTCGGAGTAAGACTGGAGACAGTCACAAATCAGTAAGCTCGAGACAGGTTAGTGATTTGCAGTCTGTTAAACTACCAAATTCTACTAAAGATATTGACCGGAATGTTAGAAAGTATGAAGAAACGGCTGAGAAACTGATACAGAGATCCATTTCTGAGCATCTGCAAGAGCATCAGAAAGATCATCCAGAAGCACCATTCCACCATAAGAGTTCGTCAAACTTTGACGGTCAGAAGATGACCTCTGAAAGAAAAGATTACAGTAATCCAAGCTCAAGAGATCCGAATGATTTGATCAAGCCAAGTTTCCACCATAGTGAGCATCATGAACATCTTGGTTCAAATGAACAGCATGGAAGACCAAACCATGAAACAATCAGTCATCAAGGCCAGTCTGTTTCAAGTGAACAAAAGGTTGATCACCAAGCTTCTCCCCATGAGGACAAACATCACGAACATGTTTCTTCTGTATCGCAAGGTAAACAATTACCTTATCAGGAAAACCATCAACAGCTAAACCGGCCTTCAGAGGAAAGTGGAAGCTTCATAAAACCTATGGAGCGTCAGCAGCCTGATTTTTCGGAAACTTCTTTTCACCAGGAACATAAAGGGGAAGAAGGTGCTGCAAATCAGAATGGCTTTACCAGCGCCGATTCTGTGATGTCACCGCTGAGTGGTGAAGTGAATAACATACGGCCAACACTGACCAATGTTGATCGTCAAGTGTACGATGCCGCTAGAAACGGTGCTGGCTGGGAGAGTCTTAGTGAAACCCAGGAAGGACTCATTTCAGCTTCCTCTAGTCATATAGCTTCAGAAGCTTTTGTGACAATGTGCAGGAATAATGCCGAGGCAATGGGATGTCTTGTAGTTGGGATTTCATTACTTCTGTGTCGTACTTCTAGAACTCTGTGTGTTGTTGTGGGAGACGGAGTAAGCAATGCTTTCAGGTGAGTCTTTTTTTATCAATTTTTATTTATGTATATAACGTATCGATGAAGAACAGTTTTACTGTTAAACGAATAAAAAAATCCTCATATAATTTAAGGATCTTGTTGCTGTAAGCTTAGTATTTTCTTATTCTTTCTTAACGCACCTACACAAAAATTCGCCAATTTACTGAGAATTTTTGAAAAATCGGTCTTTGGCCCAACTGTCAACCCCACTCATAAATAATTATATTTTTGTTTCAAAGTATCTAGAGGGCCTAATGGGAGTTTTAGTATTCTCAAATATTTGATAAAAAAACACTTTCTGAAGAACAGTTAATTTTGAACTGATCTATCTCGAGTTACAGAAAGGTTATATAGGCGGTGAACCTTATAATTTTGAACCACGATTTCAGTTTCTAAGATGATACCCGAACTGATATCTCCTTTGTAATTTTTAGCTATACTTCGGTGAAGGGTGAGGTTTTTGAAATATAGTTCCATTTACTACAGTGCTACAGTTTCATTATTCTACATGATTGGTGTTGTGGGTTGTTGATTAAGGCTAGAACCGAAGTGCGACTTGAATAACACGATCATCTCATGTGGTAATCAATCTCCATAATCCCCATAACGATTCATTGTGACTAATATTCATGTGGGGAAAAGATACTATATTCAGTGTATAAAATGGCTCTTAAATGTAAAACGCAATCAATCTCATGTTATGCGTGCTATTAATTGCTTAATGTAGATCGATCGCACACAGAGTAATTCGGTAACACAAGTTAAGCAATAAGAACTATCAATTTTGCAATCCAGGAATCCGAATTAGAAAAGACCCAGAACTCTTTTGAAAAAAAAATTTTCAATTAATGTTTAAACTATAGCCATTCTTTTCTTTGGCTACTACGTTTCTATTACATTCCTTTGATTTGAAAGTATTAAATTCTACTCATTTTTATGTAATAAGTTTAAACCCGAATAACTTGCGTTTTAATTTTTGAAGCACTCTTGAGTTCAGTAAAACCTGTTTTTGTGCTGTACATAGGGACCGCATAAAAATTAAACTGCTAGAAAAAATTATTCGAAAATTTTATAAATTCCTAAACATAACAAACAACTTCGTCGAAATATTACAGAATTTTTTTTATGTGATGGGAGAAGGGACCTCATAAAAAAAAAAGTCGCACTTATAGAAAATACGCCAATTATTTACGAAATTTATGAGAAAGTACTTCCATAACCAAATAAATAATTAAATTACACATGGAAGCATTTCTTAAACCATTTAGTTTCTCATTGGAGGAGAAGCATGGAGAAGTTTTCAAAATACACGTACATAATTTACTAATACTCATCGTAATCCAAAGCACTCATCTTCCTTTGATAAGTTCAGAAAAGTTATTTAGCCTCGTGAATATACAATTTCGATTGATTTATTTTTTGACGTCATAAAGTATGAGATAAATTTTTGCGACGAAGATCATTTGGTCAGTTTATTGTAAATGTCAATATAACCAGATATGCATGATCGAAGCTCTTTTTAAAATTTTATACTCCTTTTGAAATTGGTATCTATTTTAAGAAAATGCTTTTCCGATTCGTTGGAAAGCAGTATCTGTGCATATGTTTTATCCGTTTTCATAATCTATGAAGTTATTGATAATGTCACTGTCATTGAAAGTTTGATCTTCAATCAAGCGCGGGCTGTTGGCGTGTTGAGAGAAAGCAACTGAACGTGTATTGTCGGGAGACTGTTTAAAACAAATGAACAGAGCGTCTTGAAGTGTATATATGTACATTGCAGTGGCGTAACGTTCACCCCCGCATTGCGGGGAGGGGCAAAGTCTGGCTGCCACCAAATACCTACCCTTTGTAGAATTTAATTTTGGGGCCCAAGACCTGACTTTGCTGGGGGGCCCAAATGTTCTCCGTTACGCCACTGATAGAACATATGCTTTTGAGTATATACAAAAAAATTTTAAGACTATCTTGAAAAGAAGAAAACCCTACATCTTCAAAACTAAAAGTCTGAGAAAAACACATTTAAGTTTGTAAAGTCATAAAGCAAAATCTAATAATGCATGTAAAGCTCTAATTCTTCAATATGCTGTTTTCCAACTTTGTTCTACATTAATTCACTCATAATTGTGACAAACTATTTTTAATTCAAAATATATTTTTGCTTAATATTGATATCATTTGTTACTACGACAGGTTATAAACCCTAATATATGAATACAGTATTTTGACAAAAGTTTTGAAACATAAAGCATTTTTATGTGCAAAATAATAATGATACTAACTTAAGCTAAAAATCAGCAGATTTGTATATAGAATTTAATTTTTTTTTCAGTTTTAAATCGGGGCAGTTTAGTACGTTTGAGTTTTTGTTGCCTGACTTCTATACTATACTATAGTACTACAATATGTTTCCTACAATTTTCACACTGAAAGAATGGATTGTGCTCACACACAAAATATTTCTAATTCAATCTAAGAATGGAAAAAATGCTTTAAAACGAAACCAAAACCTTGGCCCAGAGAAAACTTTAAACAACTTAAAAAACTAATTGGTTATCAGATCTGAAATTTGGTGGCAATGACATGGACCACAAGAAAATGCAAAAATAAAATCGATATTTTTCAATTTGTTTGGGTAATGTATGGCCTTAAAAAGAGAAGTGCGGCCCTCTCTCTCTCTCCGGTATCCTCCACTTCCACAATGTGACCCTCCAGCTGAAACTAAAGCTCACCCCTACTACATAGAATAGGATTGCCTCTCGTTTTGTTTTAATTTTATTTTCTTTCTCAGTATACTTTATCCTTTTCATTTATTTGCTAAATAAATGAGTTTTGCAGAAGTTATTTGAAATGGTGCACATAATCTATTTAATCCCTACTCCTTTGGAACAGTACTTCTCAAACTCTCAATGTGTGCGTCCCAATTTTTTATCATAATTTTCATCGCGCGCACCTCCATACAATAATGTATTGAATGCAATAAAAATATACTCTGACGCAAAAGCTATAATACCACTTTAATTATAAACCACGCAAACTATCAAGATAAGTATTAAATTTTGTACATGACATGCCCATGAGAGGCACTAGTAGTTATTAAACTTTTTTTAATTCAATATTGATAAATTAACTATTAAAAATCTTGTGAAGAACTGATACATTTATAAGTATATTGTATCTGTGTAAATGTGTTTTTTATTTTTTACTATGTCAGAATGCATTTTGTTTTATTTCCTTTCAGTAAATTAAAACTTTTATTTCCGACTTTTCAATAAGCTCGCGCCCCCTTACAGGATATTATGCCCCCCAGGGGGTGCGCCCCACAGTTTGAGAAACGCTGCCTTACGCTACCAATAATGTTAATAAAATAAAAGGAATGTGTGAAGATTGTCACATTCAGATACATCGAATACTAAGGGCTTTTCCTACAGGAACAGTTGATTTTTATTTTTTTGTAATTACCGCTAACAATGCATAAAACGGAAAAAATCTTGAACTCCATTACCTGTATTTTTGTCGACTTTGAATTAGTATAAATAAAACAAAATGCTTATCATAGCACTTTTGAAAAAATTTTTTAGTATGTCGTATTTTTGGATTAAAAAACGTGTGCGGTTGAGTGAAAAATATGTGTAAAACATTAACCACACATCTTCATAAACTGTAAACAACAGCCATGCTTCTGTTTCGATATTGAGACAGTTTCCTACAATTTTTTTAATTTATATTAATCCATTGATAAAAATCAAGAAAAGTCTCCAAGCCATTGCGTGACTTGAGATGTTGACGTTTTAAGTCTCGGGAGACAATCTTGCCTCTAAATCGTGGCTCAAAATCACTAAATCTATTTTTAATAGCTTTGATTTAATTCTAGAATGACATTAATTTATAAATTACAATTTCTTATCTCATTCAGCATTGTGAATATTGTAGTTTTTTCTTATGTAAGCTTGTACGGACTTTGGATGTACAGTTACGTATCTACAATAAAAACTAATTAAACTCAGTGGCGTAACAGCCCATGAGAGGCCGCGGTAGCCTAGTGGTCAAGGCAACGGACTCGTAGCCATTGTGTCATGAGTTCGAGTTTGGTACCGCTGAAGACCCGCGATGTAGGGGAATGATGCGCGTTAAATCTGTCGAAAGCTCTAACGGCCTCCCGTTGGTGTGGTAATTAAGAGGGAGGGGGTGCCAGCTCAGGTGTCGTCCTTGTCACTTGGCCATGGTTCAAAATTACGAGGTCCGTCGCCAAAAGCCCTCGAGTAGCTGAACAGTGCGACGTTAATATTCACTCTCTCACTCTTGGCCCATGCGGGCCAAGGCCTACTGTGCCCATCTCAGTATACGTGACCTTGGGTGCTGAGGTGCATGGGCAGATGTTCCGGTTAAGTGGTCAGTCTGACACGAAACCCCCAGTTTTTAGTTCCCAAGCAAGCCTGGTACTCATTTATCGACCCACTGAGACGTACTGAGTCGACCTTGCCCAGTTCGGAATTTGAACATTAGTCCTGTGACGTGGAAACGTGTAACGCTGCCACTGGGCTTCACAATACAAACTAAATAACTGTGCTTTTCTAAAAATAAGTATTTTAGTGTGTACATGCAGACGAGCTTCAAGTACGATAGCTAAAGTCTTAGTTATCACTCAGGGCCGTTTTATTGGGATAATGGGGTCTTCTGTGATGTCAGCTAAAAACCTTCCTTTTAGTATGATAGCAGTCGACAACACGTTATCTGTCTGAGATTTTAAATTACGAGGTTCGTTGACAGGAACAGTCATGCAGCTCTTTATAGACCAACTTTAATTCAAATTAATTTAAATATGTCAAAAAACAACTGTTATGGGAAAGTATTTTGGTACTTGCATACTATCACAACCCTATTGGTAACAATGAATAAAACCGCATGAATTCTAAAAACGAAATACGCTACGAGAACATGGAATACTTAGTCGAAAAATACTGTGTGAAAAATGAGTAATTATAAGTAAATAAGAAAAATAACTAATTTTTATTTTAAAATTTATTCTATCATTAATTTTATTACTCAAGAATTCGGTAAATCCCAGATTCGAATTTTAGTATTCTAGCTTGTCCTATCAACGAACGGTTAGGCTTAGAATAACAGCAAGTGGAAAATGTGGTACGAAGCACATGGTTGCCAATTTAGTACGCTATCTTGAAATTTGTATAGTGCTATAGTACGTAAGTATCAATATCTTTAAAGAAATTGTATGAAGTTGAGTGAAAGATGCACAACTCATGAAATTTTAGTAAATAATTTTTAATAAACTGTTTCGATTTTAAATTTGGGACTAAGAAGAAAGTTAGTTGCATTGCGAAAAAAAGAGGGGTAGGGGTGCGAAATTCTATGATATATTCAAATTATGAATTCGATTCCAACATTTACTATTTTTCTTTCGAACAGCTGTTCTTGTTGCATTTGAATTGTGGTTCATTTGTTTTAGAGGACCTCTGTCATCAGTGTTCCACGTGGTACAGTGTGTACGTGCTATGGACTCGCTGGGAACAACCAAGCTGGCATTGCTGGAACAGCCAGAACTGGGAATTTCGTTCGATAAACTCAACGTGTGGAGGTTGACACAATTCAATAAGTGTGTCTACTTGAATCCAGATACGGTAGTAAGTAGAAATTTTATTTATGAATGTCACACATGTAAAAGAGAAATCGGATTTATTTATTGTTAGATGGCAACAGTTTTGTAAATCATCGAAAATATGTATTTCATACTGGAATCAATTGCGGTAAAGACGGACTCAATTGCTATAACCTCAAGATTGAACACCTCAGAAGATTGTTTAAAAATTATAAAAAAACCGCAAGAGGAGAGAATTTCCGGAATTACATTTCTTATTGGGAAAAAAATTGGATTATATGAATTTGGGGAAACTGAATAACAAATTCATTTAAAAATTAGTGTAATAAATTTTTAAAAATTACTTTTTATTCGTATAGGTATGGTTAAAGAAACATGGTTGTTTTATAACCTTTCGTCAGTTTTATGTATTGAAATGTTTATGGAAAGCCATTAAGAAAACATTTAAAAATATATACAAATTCCCGTTATTGTGTAATGTGAATATAGATGAGCGGCCTTAGTTACAAAATCATCGTCATCGCCAGCTCGCGGTTGATGACTGTTTCGAGCCTTGGGTTTGAGCTCCAATTCTTGTAAAATTACACAGTGTAGAGTTACAAAAGCTGTTACAAGTTAAAATTTGTGTATTTTGAAATTTATATTCTTTAGTATTTGTATGACATAATTTAATAGTAAAACTAAGTTTGGGAAAACTGTTAAATTTTCCTGAACATATACGTTAAGGTGATTGACTGCGTTAGGAACCGTGATTTTGAAAAAGCGTGTAAATAATGTTTTTGATAATTAGAGTTAATTTAATTTGAATATACTTATAAAATTGTTTTAAGAATATTATTACAAAAAGTTATTTAAAGGGAGTTTTTATTTTGGTAAGAAAAGAAAGAAGAATGATGCATTTTCAAAACATTCTCTTTTTTTTTTTGAAAAATGTTCTTATATAACACTACTTCTATTTTGCCTATGTATAGTTAGATCTTCTAAACCGGGGTTAAACTAAGTTTTTCGAAATATATAATTTAGAAATGGATTTATTTATATTTTAATATATCAGAATAGAGAAATTTTAACAAAATAACCGCTTTTTATTTTAATTGATCGTGAATCTGAAAATAATTTGAATTTTTCAAAAATCCTAATTCAGCTGCTGTACATAAATCCGAATTACATGTAGGATAAATATTAATGTTATAGAAGCATTTTTCTTTAAAGAAAATGTTTTAAAAGTATGCCATTTACCTTTTCTTACCAAAAAAGTTCCATTTAAATATATTTTTCTTGTAAAAATAATCTTGAATAATTTTATACGTATAACCTCTAATTGAACTGACACTAAATATTAAATTATTCTTTTATACGCTTTTTAAAAATCATGGCTTCAAATGTAGTCAGTAACTTTGGATTGGTCGCTTTTATTGATACAAAAATCATATTTGGGAAGCTGCGTCTAATATTCATAATTTATTGTTGATAATATAAATTATTGCAAATTTATATATGCAGAAAAAAATGTTCTACATGTAAAAAAAATTATTATTGGTCTTGCAAAAAAATTAAAAAAATCGAACACAGCAGGTTCTGGGCCTGTAAGTGTAAATAGGGCGGAGGTAGGACAGAAAGAAATAACGAAGCTGACTCCCCAGGAAGGAGGGGAGGCATCAGTGTCGAGAACGAGAATATGGATAACTCCGAACCAAGCGAAGATGGGGGGATTTTCTCAGTATCATCATCCCATCTCACTTAGTTCGTGACGTCACCAAACCTTCAAACTTCATAGGATTATAACATGTTTTTTTAATTTTAGCGAAGAATCCCCCTTCTGGCCCACTACCATAGAACAAATTGGACAAAAAGATGTATCTTGACGAGGGGAACCTATGGTTCGAGTTTCAAAGCCCACTCAAAAATCCTCGGAGAGTTGACGATTTTAAAATTTTAAAATACTTTAAAAACATGAAATGGGGGAGGAAACATGAGTGTTGCAATAAAATTAAATGTGCTGAACCAGGCACGTACGGATGACCAAGGTTGCCTAGGATTCGAGATATAAAGGAAACAGCCCTGTAAGGGGAGGGGAGCACCTGAAGAGTTAATTCTATTGTATAACAAAATATGTAGTTCTCTATAGAATGGTGAAACCTGAATATGTTAATGATGTGAAAAAAAATCTCAGATTTGGGATCCTGTTCTTTAAAATTACTGCCTTCATACGTAGCTTTAATGAAACGTTATTACAAGCAATTTAAGAATGCAAATGCGAGAATACTTTTCTTAAACTATACTCCCCAGAGGCTTAGCATTAAATAAATTCAGGCCTTACAATTGTAAGGTAACCGAATATGGTCCTTCCTGTTGAATTTATAAACATGTTTGATGCATCCCATAGATGTCTTAGCGATCTTTCCCACATTTTGATCTTCCTTCTTATCAGTCAATACTCGCGTGCTCTGTCTTATGCCTAGATCAGGAGCGGCCATGCGTGCCACTGTGTGGCATTGGAAGACTTCTTGAAAAAATAAAATTGTGAAAAGATAAAGAAATGCCATTTTTTACAGTTTTATTTAATTTCGGTTGTGTCTCAGACAAAAAGCATCAAAATTTATTTTAAGCACACAGTTGATTGAATTACAGCAAAAATTTATAATGTAGAAAATAATCCTTAATTGTTGTGTGAGCTGGCTGGTGAGTGCAACGGAAGCGCACTCGTGAGATTTTGGAATTTGAGGGGGCGTGTGTCTTCAAATATCTGGAAGAAAGCAATACTGCCCAGTGAGTGTTTGCTATTCAAGAATGAAGACTGGCTTTGGAATTTAGTTTTCTTATCGGGGATATTTTAGGACATTTAAATATTTTAAATTTAAGATAAAAAGTAAAATATTGTACTTTTCCAACCCTAATTGATCATATATCTTTTTTCATGAACAAATATTTGCATTTTTGTATCGATTTTGGAAAAAAAAAAGGGTTAAAACATTTTACATTAACGCAGGAAATATTTACGAAAGTTTACGATTCTTTGACCTATATGATGGACTTAAAAATTTACTATCCAATTTGTGCAGGGTTTATTTAGTGCTAGGTTTGATAAATTTCAAGGGGGAAAAAGTGCTTATCTTTTCAAATATCCTTTTTCATAATTTCTCTTCCAGACCTCAATTGTTACCCACCTGAAATCTAAATCTGAATTATTGACCTATAGTAGCATAGTACACTGAAAAGTAAATATAAGGAGCACACATGACACAATCTAATTTTGTTTTCATCTTTGAAAACTAATCCTAATTCCAAATAACTTGATAAAAAGGAGAAAAAAACTTCAAAATTAAAAATCACTCGTAAATGAAGTACTGACTGTGTGTTTAATAATTATTTAGAATTAAATGTTTGAAATTATCTTTATTTTTTGTACCTAACCTAACAGTTTGCGTGTGGGAACCTGTAAAAAGTTTATTAACAATAAAACCTGAGTTTGTCTTATTTAATATATTACTTTTAAATTTCGACTACTTGTATAAAAAAAATGGGTTTTTTGCGTAAAATTTCCGTAATAAGCCCATTCGAAAAACTTTCAATTGGAAGAGCCACGCATAATTTTTTTTAATCAAATAATAGCACTCTTCCCAAAGAGGCTAACCAACCCTGGTCTAGATCATAGATATGCGTTTGAAATATTTATTGTGTACTTGACGACTGATAAACGCATTGTACTGTAAATCTTTCTATAAATAAATTTGCGTAATCATCATTGTTATGCAAATATAAACTAGATTTAAAGTTATATGTACTTTAATTAAAACAGTTTTAATTAATAGTGATTGAAATTATAACTCAAGTTATAGTGACGATATGAAGCGTTTTCACCGCTGTAAATTATCAAAGGAAAATAAAAATTAATGAATCTGTCTTGCACTGCGGCAAAATGTTACGGTCAATTTCACTAATAACTGTCAAATGTGTTGTCCTAAAGAGAGGATAATGAAACCAAGCCGTTATTCTTAAATAAACTGCTGTGATTTAATTTGCAAGAATTAAAAATCGTACCCAATTTATTAAAAACGAACTCGATTTGGAAATGATTAAGTAAAAAACGAATAACGATGAAATTTGAATTTTAATCCATATAATTTTTAAGAAACTAATAAAATAAGTTTCTAGATTTTTCCTTTTTTTTTAAATTAAGTGCACCTTATTCCAGATAACTCCTTTTCTCGATGAATAAAATTTTAAAAGAGATTGTTGCAAAAACTAATCGCATTATTTAAATTATACCCAACTCATTTTTTTTACGCGACATATACGTTCCTTAGAAAACCGTACAAAAAAAAAATTCGTGTAAAAAATATATGCACCAAATGGTAAATTTGGGAATATGTTCCACAACTTTAAAAAATCATTTGAAATGAAAAACACTGTAAATATTTTTCCACAAAAAAAAAAAAAACGTGAAAAAAAAGGAATATTGAAACTTATGTCGCATATTTACAAAATAAAAACCATTCAATTTTATTGCAAAAAAATTAAATTAGTGTACAGTGATAATTCAGTCTATAAACACATACAACATATAAAAATTCAAATTGAGACTAGGAATAAAACTACTAACAACTATGCATGGCTATTTGACAACAAGAGTGCACGTTTATTACGAACTGATCAAAAATGCTGTCATCAGTAGATGCCTCAGATATGGTTAGCACAACTATCGCCTTTGATTCGAATGAAGAATTTAGTTCGTTACTGACGGCCTTTGTCGGTTTTTTATTACTGAAAATATTTATAGCATCCACTATGAACTGAAAACTTTAACACAAAATATAATTATGCTAAAAAAATGAAATGTGTTCAATTTGAAGTATAACAAAATGAAAAAAGTATTATAAATTCGTTATTCCCCGTAACTCCAGAACACAAAATAAACCATGAAGTTGACGAAGTCGCTCATACATGTGTGGGCATGAAAAGACAGTCTTCAGACCGTCTTATTACACAGTCAAAACTAGAATTTTTTAAAAATGGAAGAGGAGGGGAGGATTTGTGCTAGAACAAAAAATTAGGGTAAAAAAGTCTATTAGTGAATCGTGTTATTTCAATATCGTGTAAAATAAAGAGTTGGATGTATATCTATTTAGATAGATTTGCTGCGTGTTTTCTTTAGGTTCGATTTCTCTATTAAATTTGTGTTACGTAAAAATTAAATTTATAATCAGACATTTTCATTCAAAATAACTTAGTAATGGATTGGGCAGAACTGTAAGCGATGTTTCTGACTGTAACTTTAATGAAAAATCGAGTGGTTTTCAGGATTCCTTTCTCTTCAGGTGATCCAAAACTGTGACGAGCTGTTCGGTCATGAGGAGTTGTCGGCTGTACCCGACATTGGCTGGCCGGATTGTTTCAACAGTGGTGTTTTCGTGTTTGTGCCTTCCATCCAGACCTTCTGGCAGCTTCTGGAATTTGCAGAAAAACAGGGGAGCTATGATGGTAAGAAACACGGAGCACAAGGCTCAAAGAAAATGTCATTATAAACGAAAATGCTATTGCATACGACTGTATAGTCACCGCGTTACCAATACATTTGTATAGAGCATGTATAGTTATTTTCTTTTCTCACCAAATATACTGATGCATTTTCTTTGGTAGTGCTTTTCATGGTATTGCTTTGATAACGAGTTGATTTCGTGTCCTAAAAATTGCGGTCATTTCTCTTACCTCTTTCCTAGGTGGCTGTGGTACCTAGAGCTTTTGGTCATGAACTTGTGTCCGGGGCGTGTCATGAATTTGAGCCCTAGCGCCTCTGAAGACCTGTCGTCCAGAGGGGCTGATGTACGTTGAATCTGTCAAGGCTTTGTGTGGTATATTGGAGGGGGGAGCTCGGGTGTCTTCCTCGTCACTTCACTGGGGCTCAAAATTACGTGGTCCGTCGATAGCAGCCCTCATGTTGCTTCCAAGTACAACGGTAGTAGACAAACATTCAGAATGACATCTCTGAAAAATGAAACCATCCCTAACAGCGCTAATACTTTAATCTTATAATTATTAAAGAGATAAATTGCGGGAAGGGGGAATAGAATCATACTTTTAAAAAAACAATGAAGTAATCTATATATATAAAGGAGAAAAGCGACTCACTCACTACTGACTGACTGACTAATCACGATATCTCCTGAACTATTCAACCTACAGATTTGAAATTTGGTAGACATGTTGCTTTCATAGAGTAGACATCAGCTAAGAACGGATTTTCCGAAATTCGAAACACAAGGGGCGTTACGGGGGTTAAGGGGCGTTATAAATAATTGTTTCCATGCTTAAACTACTTGATGTACAATCTTGAAATTGGGTAAGCAGATTCCTTTCAGAGAGTAGAGATCCGCTACAAAATGAGTTTGGTGAAAATCGACCCCCAATTGGCGTTGCAGGGGCTTAGGGGGCGTTATAGATAATTATTTCCATTTTTAAACTATTTGACGCACTGTCTTTAAATTTGATAAATAGATTCCTTTCGTAGAATGATTAGTTACAAACGGGTTTTGTGAAAACAGACTTCTAAGTGGCGTAATAGATAAATATATCAGTTTTTAAACTACTTCACATACCTGCTTGAAAATTGGTAGGTAAGTTTCTTTCCTGGAGTAAATATCCGCTACAAAATGGGTTTTGGGAAAATTGACCCCCAAGGGGTGTTACGGGGTGGGCGGGGGGTTTAAGGGGCGTTATAAATTCCGATTTTTAAGTTACTAACGTACAGTCTTGAAACTTAGTAAGCAGATTCCTATTCATAGGGTAGAGATACGCTACGAAATGGGTTTCGTGAAAATTGCCCCAAGTGGCGTTGCGGGACTTAAGGGGCGTTATAGATAATTATTTCCATTTTTAAACTATTAGACGCAGTCTTTATATTTGATAAATAGATTTCTTTCATAGAGTAGAGATCAGCTATAAGAAGGTTTTGTGAAAACAGTCCTCTAAGTGGCGTTGCAGGGGATTAAGTGGCGTAATAAATAAATATTTTCGTTTTTAAACTACTTGACCTACCTGATGAAAATTGGTAGGAATGTTTCTTTCATGGAGTAAATATCCGCTACAAAACAGGTTTGGAGAAAATTGACCCCAAGGGGTATTGCGGGGCGGGGGGTTTAAGGGCGTTATAAATTCCGATTTTTAAGTTATTAGACGTACAGTCTTGAAACTTAGAACGCAGATTCCTCTCATAGGGTAGAGATACGCTAAAATGGGTTTCGTGAAAATTGCCCCAAGTGGCGTTGCGGAACTTAAGGGGCATATAGATAATTATTTCCATTTTTAAACTATTAGACGCACAGTCTTTATATTTGATAAATAGATTTCTTTCATAGAGTAGAGATCAGCTATAAGAAGGTTTTGTGAAAACAGACCTCTAAGTGGCGTTAGAGATAAATATTTTCGTTTTTAAACTACTTGACCTACCTGCTTGAAAATTGGTAGGAATGTTTCTTTCATGGAGTAAATATCCGCTACAAAGCGGGTTTGGAGAAAATTGACCCCAAGGGGTGTTGCGGGGGGTTAAGGGCAGATATAAATAATTATTTCTATTTTTAAACTATAAGACTCACAGTCTTGAAATTTGGTTAGCAGATTCCTCTCATAGGATAGAAATACACTACAAAATGTGTTTTGTGAAAATCGACCCCTAGGTGGCGTTATTGATATTTTTTTTGCATTTTTAATTAATTGGATGCACAGTCTTCAAATTTTGCTAAGCAGATTCCTTTTATAGAGTGCAATTCCCCTACAAAATGGGTTTTGTGAAAACAGACCCAGAAGTGGCGTTGCGTGGGCTCAAGTGGCGTTATAGACAATTATCCCCATTTTTAAACTGTTAGACGTACAGTCTTGAAATTTGATAAGCAGATTCCTTTCGTAAAGTAGAGAACCGCTACAAAATGGGTTCCGCGAATATCAACTACTAAGTTTAATTTCGGGAGTTTAAGAGGCGTAATCGATAAATATTTCCATTTTTAAACTATTTGATCATCCTGCTTGAAAATTGGTAGGCATGTTCCTTTCATGGAATAGAGTTCATCTAACAAAGAGTAAAACGAAAATTGACTCCTAAGGATGTTTGCGTGGGGTCAAGAGGAGTTACAGAAAAAAATTCCTGTTTTTAATTGTTAGACCCATATACTTGAAATTTGTTAAGCATGTTTCTTTTGTTGAATAGGGATCCACTAAGAATAAATTTTAAGCAAATCAAGTTCTGGGGGTTGCAGGGGGTTACTGGGACGTATTGACAAAAAAAATTTCTTTTTTCAAGCTACAAGGACTATAATAATGAAATTTGGTTTGCATTTTTCTTTTTTTGAATTGAAATCCGCTAAGAGCGGTATTTTTGAAAACGGCTCTCAACGGGATTACGGGGATATTGATAGTAAAACTTTTGTTTTTTTCTGTTAGATTTAGACTTGAAATTTGGCTTGCATGTTCAATTTACGGAGTAGAGATCAACCGAAAATTGGTTTTGTGGGAATCCACTTGGTTTTTGAGTTACGAAAGAGCAAACATCATTCTATACTTCAATTTTAGAGATTTTCAGAAAATACAAATTAGATGAGTTCTGCCCTTTTTTTATCAACAGGTGACAGTTACAGGTATAAGTATATTTTTCAATTCAATCGAATTCTTAATGCTAGGACTTTGATATCAATAATTTATACATATATATAAGCAGTAAATTTTTATAAAACATCATGAAATACTTAGCGAAGCGGGCGGGTAACGGCTAGTTGTATATAATTAGAAAGAATGTATAAACAACAACATTATTACCGAAAAATAACATTGGCTGAACTTCAAATCTATTGTGTACTGTTTAGAAGCAATTACAAATGTTCCAAATTCCAGAATAAAATTATGTATTGACTATATCAGTACTAATTTCGCTTTGAAACCTTGGAAGCTCAAATTTATTGGAAAAGGGAAAACACCTAGAACAAAAGCAAACAACTGATTACAGATTCCTCGGTACAAAAGGATGTGTCGGTACTATTGATAATGAATTAACCGTAACTAATTGTAATGTGTGCCTAAATCTTTTGTAAAAGTTCTTTGTTATCAATTAGTTTCAATTCATCAATTCTATCAATAAAATTTCTTATCATTCTTTTGCAGTTGTTCTTGACAGTAACTCCTTTTAATAATGAAGTTTGGGTGACAGTTACACCAAAATAGTTCTTGAGTAGCTTCGAAATGCTACGTTCATAAACAATCAATCATTGTGGAAAATACTTAGTGATAGCTTTTATTAAAAGGGAATATAATGCGGATACATTATTAGAGACACGAGTTTTTACAGTTGATAAAGTCTTAGTCGACATATATAGTGATAGATATACACTCAAGAGCCAAAACATTATGACCACCCCTATATTTTGCAATGAACTCGCCTGGAAGACGTGGAAGGCACGTAATCAGGTGGAAGTGGTATTTAACTGCTGCTGTAGAGTCTGAAGAATCATTCTTTTTCACTTCTGTGGGTGATGGGAAAGGCTGCGGATCTAAGCGACTTTGATAGAGGGCAGATTGTAATGGCTCGAAACAAGTATTTCCGAAACTGCACGACTCGCGGGTTGTTCGTGATCTACAGTTGTTAGTACTTATGCAAAGTGGATGAATGACGGTGAAACCAGCAGTAGACTACATGGTGTTGGACGTCCACACGCTATCAAAGAAAAAGGTCGTCGGAGACTGTCTTGCATGGTGAAGCAAAACCGGAGCCAATCAGTGGCTCAGTACAGTGCAGGGCCAAGTAGAATAGTATCGGAGCACACTGTTCAGAGGACACTGTTGGATATGGGGCTACGCAGAAAACGTCCCACTCGTGTGCCTTTGCTGACCAAGCGTCATCGCCAACTGCGCCTGCGCTGGGCCCGGGAATATCGCGACTGATCTATGGATCAGTGGAAGAGAGTTGCCTGGTCAGATGAATCAGGGTTTGTCATTCATCACGCCAATGGCCGTGTCATGAAACGCCGTCTTCCTGGCGAACAGTTGCTTCCTCAATGTACAGTAGGTCATACACAGGCTGGTGGTGGTGGTATTATGCTTTGGGGGACGTTCTCTTGGGCGTCTCTGGGACCCGTGGTTGTGGTAGAGCAGACCATGAATGCTGAAGGGTATCTGAACATCATTGCGGACCAGTTGCACCCTTACATGGCCTCTGTTTTTCCAGCTGGAAATGGAATGTTCAACAGGACAACGCCCCGTGTCCCAAGGCTAAAATTGTGTTGGAGTGGTTCCAGGAACATGATACTGAATTCCAGTTAATGTCGTGGCCGCTTAACTCACCGGATCTCAATCCGAAAGAACACATTTTGGGATGTCATGGGACGGCAGCCCAGAGTTCAAATACCACCAATTTGCAATATCTCGGATTTGCGTGACCGTTGCTTAAACGTCTGGTACAATCTGTGTCTGGCCACCTACCAAGGACTTGTGGCATCCATGCCAAGGCGGGTTGAAGCTGTGTTGCGTGCCAAAAGTGGGCCAATTCGTTATTGGCAGGTGGTCATAATGTTTTGGTTCTTGAGTGTATTTCTAACGAGGAGAGTGAAAAGTCTTGGGGTCATGTATTTAGTTCAATTTTGTAAGATGGTAGATTTAGTTTCCCTGTTTATGAAGATATATGGTTATACGAGTAGGGGTCATTACTCAATTGCTTGGATATTTGCAATTGAAGACACGATTCACTCGTTAAATTCAGTTCCGTAGAAATCGATTACACGTAATGGATTTAGCGTAGCAGCAACGAAGTGGTGTTCCTCGTCGTTAGGAGCCGTGTTCGAGTCCGCGGAGGGTGAATAACTTTTTTTGTCTATTTTTACATATAAAGATACATAATGGAGTTAAAATAAATTGGAAATGAAATGTCTTTAACGACAAGAAACCTTGGAAGAGTTTTATTTGTCATTATCATTCGTATAAGTACATAATATTTATTACAAAACAATAAAAGCATTTCGTAAGAAGAACAGTAGAAAAGCCCTTTAACTGCTAGTTAATCGTGTCTGGAAACAATTGTAAAAGGAAACAATAAATAACATTTATCGGATTTACAAAATTAGTACAAAAATATGACTAGCTTCATAACCCTCATTGTCGGTACAATGGTGAAACTTGTCATAAAAGCAAATGAAATATAATTTTGAAAACATCTCGCGCATCGAATTAGTGCAGTATTGTTGTATCGGCATTTGTTGCTTTGTATTTCTTGCGGAAAGCAGACTTTGTTTGCTACAGAACTGAATTTAACGAGTGAATTGCATCTTCAATTGCAAATATCTAAAAAAAATTGAGTAATGACCCCTATATCTTCATCAACAGGGAAACTAAATCTACCATCCTACAAAATTGGAACTTAATCCATGACCCCGAGACCTTGCACTCTCATTGTAAGTGTGCTATTGCTTTGAAATAAGTTTTAGTCCACTATTCTTGAGTTCCAATCGACCATATCAAAACTTCATGTGTGTGTGAGATTCTAGGCTTTCTAACATTCTGACACTTTCAACATTTTATAATGGAGTAAATAAATAAATATTCATATAAAGAATTTGAACTTTTTAAAAAAATATGCCCGATTCTTAAGGCTTTCTAATTATCGTACCCATCAATCTTATTTCTGTTTTTGCCGTCACATGGAGCAATTATACATATCTGTAAGAATTTGGATTCGAAGTCTTTACGTAGATTTTGGTGGAGATTTGAAGGAATAAATTTTCTAAACCAATTTGTCTATTCTTAAATGTTGTCTCAAGCAAAGTAAGCAATGAGAGTTAGGATAGTTTCATAGTTCTCGTTTTACATCCAAACAGTGATGATTTTCAAAAATCGATCAAATTTATTTTATTTTTGGATAAATTCGATTCAGTAGTCTGCTCTTCAATGTTTCTTATACCTTTTTATATTTTTGGTTTTAGTTATAGCAGTACAAAACATGGAAAAATATATTTGAATTCGTAAATGTCGTTTAACATAACTTTAAGTTTTATTCTCATAACAAAACTTATTTCACGTAATAGTTAAATTTTTTTCTTTAAATTATGTAAATAAAATGTTTTTTTTTCTCATTTAAATTTAAAATGACATTCTGTGTTTTTGTGCTTGACTGTTGAAAATGGATGCTGTAACACTAAAATGTTTTCTTTCAGGTGGTGATCAAGGCCTTTTGAATTCCTATTTTAATAACTGGTCCGATGATATTAGCAAGAAACTTTCTTTCATTTACAATCTTATGGCCAACGTCAGCTACACCTACACTCCAGCATTCAGACAGTAAGAATTGTTTATTTTAATACTACTTTTACTTTAAATTTTAATACACATCAAAAATGCATGAAATGTTATTTGTTTGAATAATATATGGGAGAGCTTTAAACCACCATAAGCTTCTCCCACATGCTGCTTCTAATCCTATTAAATTGCTTAATATCTGTGTGACATTTAGATGTACAATAATTCAATTTAAGAAAGAAAAATAAATGAGTTATTTTAATTTTGACATACATATAATATTTTGGGTGTCTGAATAGACTAGAAATGCTTAAGATTTTTTTTAAAAAAACAAGTGAAAATTATATAATTAAATTTAATAAATATTTAAATAACGTACACTTAAAATAGTTATTATAAGAAAAATATAAAAATAAGTAAGAGAGAGGAGAAAATTTGAATATTAGATGCTTATCCAGATATTTATATTTAGATATTTAATATATTTTCTCACAATATTCCATTTTTTTCAAATTTTATAACATGTTTAATTTATTTTGCTAGTTGAACCATGGTTTATATGTATATTTTGATCGATAGCTTTTTTAGATAAGTAATTTTTTTACTAAATAATTGAAGGATGTTCCTAAAATGAGAGAGTTAGCTGAAATTTTACAAGGCTAGGATCTTTTTTTAATTATTTTTCTATCTGTAATAATTGATTAAAGTTTGTCTTGATTCTTTATCTTTCGAAAGAAAGAATGACCTTCGTGTGCATTATTTTCTTTGTTGCTGAGCTGTATATTATCTCATCATAAGATCTGTTTCTTGCATTCTTTATTATATAATGTTTTCTTTTGCGTGTATATGAGAACTTTTACAAACCATATTTTCATCATTTCTAATTCAACTTATTTTAGCTTTGTAATTTCAGACTTTTTTCATTCAACGTACAGGACTTTATCAATGTAGTAGAACTTGTTGTTATATTTCAATAAACAAATTTAATATCTGTTCACATTGTTTTCATAGCGTACATTGATTTAAATAGAAAAGATCTGTTGGTTATTTATTTCAAGAATACTATACATTTCTAGTTATTTTTCTCCCCTTAATGAGCTGCATATTAGCAACTAAACGTTTTCAGACATGGCTAGTCCCAAAATGTTAATTTGAGTAGAAATTTAACAGTAGAAAAAATTGCGATAACTGTGAATAATTGCAATAATATGAATAATGATCTTAATAATTATAGCTAATTTCATAACAATAATTGGTTTGATTTCAAAGAAATGATAAATTCCATAATAGAAATTAATTATATAAAACGTGATAATTTTACTTAATAAACAAAAATATGCGTATTATATTATAAAGAAAATATATTTAATCAAGAATGATGAAGTTGGATGATGGAAAAAAAACCAATTTTGCATCTTACATTTTCTTTACTGATACATATTATAAAATTACTACAGTACAGGTATTAAATCTGGTAATGGTAAGCTTTATCGAACCGGTGATATAACCGGTTGAATTCCTACAAAATATACTTCTATATGAGAGTAACAGTCTGAGTTGTAAATTTTTGATTTAAAAAATAGTAAAGATCTGTGATCTTTATTTTGCTAAAACTACATCTTTGGAATATAAAAGAGAATGCTGAAAACTTTTACTGTGTAAAGATATTTTTTGAGTTTCTAAGCTGAATCCTGAAGGTTCGAATCCTAATGTCATTAAAGACTAGGAGCTGCTGCATGTTAAACCTTTCGGAACTTTAATCTCCTCATGTTGGCGTGGTGTAGAAATTTGGAGAGTGAGTAACTGTTCAGATGTTATCTTCGTCACTTGACCGTAGTTCAGGTGGCCACAGTAGCCGAGTGGTGATGATCACGAACTCGTGGCCGGCGTGTCATGAGTTCAAGCCCTAGTGCCACTGAAAAGCCACCAAGTAGAGAGGTTGATGCACGTTAAATCTATCGAGAATCTAATTTCTCCCATTGGGATGGTATGGTGTGGTAGTTAGGAGAGGAGGATGGTCATCCTCGTTGGTTGACCGAGGCTGAAAACATCGAGGTCCGTCACCAATAGCCATCTCTCATGTTGCTTTATAGTGCGACGTTAATGTCATATTATTCTCTTGTAATCTGGCATCACTTAATTTTGTTTTCTGTATTGGCAACACCTGGATGAGACAGTCTGTAAACAGCAATCATGTAACCTTACTTCTAAGTTATTAAAAGCTTAATTCTGCTCATTCAACTCTCATTGTCTTATTTATAGTACAATTTTAATAACTTAGAAGTTGTCTTGAATCGTTTCATTTTCAAATTTAATAATGGAACAACTGCTGAAACCTGAAAGATTCGATATCGATCCCTCGTGTTCTAATGCGGAAACAAAATGGCGCCATTGGAAAAAAACTTTTGAAAACTTTTTAGGAGGCATAAAAATCCTTACAGAAGAAAATAAACTTCCTTTACTGAGTAATTATGTAACCTCAAATGTTTACCAGTTCATTAATGATTGCACAACTTATGCTCAAGCTATTGCGATACTTGATTCACTTTTTATAAAGAAACGCAACGTTATATTCGCTAGACATTGCTTGTCGACGCTAAATCAACACACGGAAGAAACTGTCAGTGAATATTTACAAGTTTTAAACCAATTGAGCAAAGACTGTGACTTTACTGATGTAAGGGCTGAGGAATACCGAAAGGAGTATATTAGAGATGCTTTCATACGAGGATTAAAATGTCCTCGCATTCGCCAACGACTCCTCGAAAATATATCGATGACTCTCGATCAAGCTTTTGAGCAAGCTAGAACCTTGGAATCAGCCGAAGTGCATGCAGCTTCTTATATGGGAAGATCTTTCCCAGTACAATCTGCAGCAATAAAAACTGGCGATTTTTCAGAAGAAACCTTAGAAACACCAGCGGCTTCCTCCTGCTCAAGATCTCAAAAATGCTTCTTTTGTGGAAATGACTTGCACTCACGAACCAATTGTCCAGCTAGAGATGTTATCTGCAGAAAATGTGGGAAAAAGGGACATTACCAGCGAGTTTGCAAATCCAGACCTAATAGAAATTCTTCAAATGTGGTGGCTTCTTCAAACTTGTTGGCAGCTATTTCGGGATCTATTCACTGTCTCCAGAAATCAATTGTGAAGGCATTGGTTAATAATATTCAGCTCAGTGCATTAATTGATACAGGGAGCTCTCTTAGTTTTTTGAACGAAAAACATGTGGCGAAATGCAAATCAAAAATTGAACCATATTTTGGAAAAATATCCATGGCAAACTCCTCCATGGTGACTGAAACAGTGGTGTTTGTAGAGTTAATTTAAAAATTGAAAGCTTCACTTATCAAAATGTGGAACTTTTAGTTATGAAAAATCTTTGTAGTGATGTTTTGATTGGCCATGATATTCTAAACAGACATTCATCAGTAGAAATTGGATTTGATGGTAATAGACCTCCACTAACAATTTGTTCTTTGGCTGTAGCACAAGTACCTCCTGTTTCATTATTTTCTAACTTGAATCCAGACTGTAGACCTTTGGTTACAAAGTCGAGACATCATACGAATGAAGACAATAATTTTATGGCATTGGAAGTTCAGAAACTTCTTCAGGAAGGAGTCATTGAGCCAAGTAACTCACCATGGAGGGCTCAAGCCTTTGTCATTAGAGGAGAAAATCATAAGCCCAGAATGGTAGTTGACTACTCTCAAACAATTAATAAATACACGTTACTGGATGCCTACCCTTTGCCTAAAATAGAAGAGGTAATTTTGAAAATTTCAAAAAATAAGGTTTTTAGCAAAATTGATCTCCAAAGTGCCTACCATCAAATTCCTATCCAGGATAGCGAGAGACATTATACAGCTTTTGAAGCTTGTGGAAAGCTCTATCAGTTTTTACGTGTTCCTTTTGGGGTTACTAATGGAGTAGCTTGTTTCCAAAGAGTCATTGACAAAATTATTGAGGATGAAGGACTCACCCTTACATATCCATTTATTGACGATGTTACTGTGTGTGGAAAAGATCAAAAAGAACATGATGACAACTTAGAGAAGTTCCTGACTGTGGTAAAGAAGTATAATTTGACTCTAAATGAAGATAAGTGTACCTACTCAAGTAATTCTGTCCATTTGCTAGGCTACATTGTTCGGGATGGTATAATTAAACCAGATCCTCAACGACTAAAACCTTTGAGGGATATGCCTGTTCCGAAAGACTCATCTGCATTGCAACGTGCTTTAGGAATGTTTGCCCATTATTGTCGGTGGATCCGGGGGTTTTCTCAGAAAATACGTCCTCTTCTAGGAAAGAAACAGTTTCCTCTCTCTAGGGATGCTGTATTGACTTTTAATTCCCTGAAAGATGATGTGGCAAATGCTGCCTTGGCAACAATTGAAGATGACATACCATTTCGAGTGGAAACTGATTCATCGATTTCGCAATTGGAGCTACCTTGAGTCAAGCTGGACGTCCTGTTGCTTTTTTCTCAAGAACCTTAAATACATCTGAATTGAGACATTCATCTCCAGAAAAAGAAGCATATGCCATTGTGGAATCACTTCGTCATTGGAGACACTTCTTGATGGGGAAGCATTTTGAAGTGTTCACTGATCAACAAGCAGTCGCATTTGTATTCAATCAGCGACATGGTAGTAAAATTAAAAATGAAAAGTTAATCCGTTGGAGACTTGAACTTGCTAGTTTTAAATTTGACATTATTTATCGTCCTGGAAAGCAAAACGTGATTGCTGATACATTATCCCGTATAACTGGAGCTCTAACTCCCAGAGTTGACTTAAACAATCTTCACAACTCTCTTTGTCATCCTGGAGTGACACGTATGCATCATTGGGTTCGTTGCAAAAATCTCCCTTTTTCTTTAGAGGATATAAGGAAAGTCACCAACTCCTGTCTAATATGCAACGAACTAAAGCCAAGATTTGTTAAACATTTTGGAACTCTTGTGAAAGCTACTTCCCCATTTGAAAGGTTGAATCTTGACTTTAAAGGACCTTTACCTAGTGTTTCAAGAAATCACTATATTTTAACAATAGTTGATGAATTCTCTAGGTTTCCGTTTGCAATCCCTTGTAGTGACATTTCTGCGAAAACTGTAATATTGCATTTGAAGAACCTTTTTTCTATTTTTGGAATGCCATCATTTATTCATTCTGACAGAGGATCATCTTTCATGTCTAACGAATTAAAATCATTTTTAACATCTCAAGGAATTGCTACAAGTCGTACTACTCCTATAATCCAGCAGGAAATGGACAGGTTGAACGTTATAATGGAATAATCTGGAAAACTATGCAACTTGCTTTAAGATCCAATAATATGAAAACTGAACAATGGGAATGTGTTATCCAAACAGCTCTGCATTCAATTCGCTCTTTATTGTGTACAGCAACAAATGCCACTCCTCATGAACGAATGTTTTCTCACCCTCGAAGATCCCATAACGGCTGTTCCATACCTACTTGGCTTACAAAGCCTGGTCCAGTTCTAATGAAAAATCAGGTGCGTGCTAACAAATATGAGCCAATTGTCCAAGAAGTAGAATTAATTGAAGCTAACCCTGACTATGCACATGTGAAACTTGGCGATGGAAGGGAAACAACTGTTTCTATAAGACACTTAGCTCCAAGAGGAGAAACTACCAGCTCTGAAGGAAACAAGGGTACAGAAGAAAGTGTTCAAGTTCTTCCAGATCTACAGCCAATAAACTCAGATTCAGATACCACTTTAGAAGATTCGACTGAACCAAACAAGAACACATTAGCATTGCGTACAGCTCGCCATAGGCAACCTCCTGCATACTTGAAGGACTACGTCAGAGACTGAAATATCCAGATTAAAATTAAAGGGGGGTAAAATGTCATATTATTCTCTTGTAATCTGGCATCACTTAATTTTGTTTTCTGTATTGGCAACACCTGGATGAGACAGTCTGTAAACAGCAATCATGTAACCTTACTTCTAAGTTATTAAAAGCTTAATTCTGCTCATTCAACTCTCATTGTCTTATTTATAGTACAGTTAATAAAGCTCACTGACTGACCGTGGTTGAGAATTGCAAGATCCATCACCAACAATCTATGTATTGCTTAAGAATACGACGCTGAACAAGACAAAAAGGGCTGGATTGTAACATATAGTATAGCTTAAGAGAGCCGTGAGGGGGGGAAAATAGCATGCCAAATACTATTATAAAGACTTGTGATACAGAATAATAGAGTAGGATACTACATGCTAAGTTGAACCGAGCCTAAGAAATAGTCATGTGATAAGGGTTGGGAAATTAGAGCAAAGTTTGTGTTTTATATTCGTAATGAAATTTTAATAGCGTACATGAAACTTCTTAAATCGTGTCAATTTGATGATTGCTTTTTAAGCCTTGAAGAGGAATATTAATCTGCAATGGCAGATACAACTACTGTGGTTATATTTTATTTGATACATTTTAGGAAGTGAAGATGTGTGTGAAAAATCCGTTTAGTTTTGACTGAAATTATTAAAAGTAAAAACTTAGAGTTCTATGTAAAGTTTTGCTCACAGGTTTAGCCACCATGGCTATTCATGGTTTTTAAAGATGAAATTTTAACAAAATTTAAGGCAATGTAGTTCAATTATAGTACTATTTTGGTGATTTCAGTTAATTCAACAAATCTATGAAAATGCAAAGAAAAAATTCTTAAACATTGATAGAATCTAGTTTTCGGATTTTCTTACAGTAAAAACGTAGAAAGTGAAAATATAAATGGATCTCTTATAAGAAAATATTTGGTTGTTTCAAAACATGTTTCTTTTAGGTTCGGTCGAGATGTGAAGATCGTCCAGTTCCATGGTTCTTTCAAGCCTTGGCACGTTAAGTTCTTCAGCCGTAATGGTCAAATTTCACCGGCATCCACTGTCCATCCCACATATGTCCAATTTGTATTCATTTGGATTAAAATTTTTCGATTTAGCGCTCTGCGAAAACTTTCTCAGGTAGGTTATATTTCATTTCTTTATTTGTTTTATGGGGATGTTACAGCTTAATTTCTTCCGTTAATGAAATGAATTTATTAATCAATACTGTTCATAAAATTATCAGTAAAAAAATGTTGTCTAAATTGTATTAAATGTGGTATGGCCATAAAAGAAAATATTTGATATAATTATGGCCATCTAAACTCTTCATCGTTATGCAAGCTCTTACTATTTCATTTTATATGATATCTTATTAAAGTTTTTTCCTGTTCCTAAATGTGGCCGCGGTAGCTTAATGGTCGTGGTCACGAACACGTTGAGTCGCGAGTTCCAGTTCTGATGCCATGGAAGATCTTCCATATAAAGGACTGATGCACTTTAAACCATCGTGGCTCAAAGACCTCCCGTTTACGTGGTGTGAAAGTTCGGTGAGGAAGAAAGTGGTGGCAGTTCTGGTGTCGTCCTCGTCTCTTGATCATCGTTCAAAATTACAAGATTCGTTACCAGAGCCCTCAGGTTGCTTCACAGTGCAGCGTAAATAAAAATAAAACCAACTTTCCTTTTCTTTAGAGAAAGATTCGATTTTCAACACACTCTGTTTTATGTTCATTAAAATATTGATTGCTGGTATTACTTTTAAACTGAAAATATCGCACTTGTGTTCACCACGTAAGTTTTGAGTAAACAAAATCCAATTTCAATTGCTCCGTTTAAGACTTTTTGCGGGCCGTGGGTAGCCTAATGGTTAGAGCATCGGACGATAGACCGGAAGGCCTGGGTTCGATGTCCGATGCCACTAAATATTCACAGAGTACT